>WYDI02006108.1:0-55112 GCA_009867235.2 Psittacus erithacus | reverse complement strand
CTTGAACGCTGCCAGGGATGGGGCAGCCACAGCTTCTCTGGGCACCCTGTGCCAGCGCCTCAGCACCCTCACAGGGAGGTAAACCCTCATGTGTTTTGCCAGCTGTCGTTTGGGAGGCCGAAAAGCATTATCTGTTTCCTCAGGTACAGAATAAACCCCACCAAACACAACTTTCCTGGTACTAAAGACATTTTTGGTTTTGTTCTTTTCTGTGTAGTGCCAGAACCTATTAAGACCAGTTTAAGCCAGCCCCAACCTGCCGGTACCGGTACCAGTACTTCCACCAGCACTATTACCAACAGCAGCAATGGCAAGCGTGCGTCTGCAAATGGGCAGCAGCCAACTGCGTCCCGTTACCTGCCTCGTGAGGTGCCTCCACGCTTCCGCCAGCAAGAACAGAAGCAGCTCCTAAAGCGGGGCCAGCCACTGCCCACCGGGACTCTGACCGGCACCAGCCCAGCGCAAGGAACTGGCCAAGCAGGGGCAAGTCCTCCTCCACAGCAAGGAGCAGGTGGACAGCATCATCCCAGTAAGACCCAAACAGGTAAGAATTGAGACCCAGTGGGATATCAGTTCCTTCTTTATGTAGTTCTGCACTCCACTGTTACCACAAGTGTTGCAGAAACTTAAGGAATGTGGAGAATTGTCTTAAAATTACAGGATTTTCAGCCAAGTCTGTGCTCTTGCAGAATACAATGTGTCATTTCTAGGATCCAGTTTGAAAACGTTCTCTTGCCTGTTTAGATGCTCAGACATGTGAGGTTGTCTTGCAGTTGTTTTCTGTTTCTTTGATAGCTGTAATGGATGCAATCCTCAGGAAATGTAAATATTTCTTTAGTGATCATTCTTACAGAAGCATTGTTGATTTAGGTATTGCCAAGATTCATATATTGTTTTGGCAATTTTAATGCCTTTTAAAGATAATTTTGCATATAATTGTTGGAAAATAAGAAATAGGAACTTGGCTTATGTTGTGACACTTCTATGCCTTTGCCTGCTTATGCTCAATTGTTATTTTCACATTAGGAAAATACCGAAGCTGCTAATGAGAAAAGCAGCAGCTCTCTTCTTATTTGCCCTTCTGTGCTAGAGATCATGTAACTTCTGCAGTGGAGATGAGCTTAGCTAGTGTTTGGTGTGTATTACCTTTTTCATCATGCCTTTGTGTGTATGTCATGTTTGGCAAAGCAGGCAGTTCTAAGGCGTAGTTATCTATGGCTTAGAAAAGGTTATCTGGAGTAAGTCCCACAAGGGGATTTGATTTCTTGGATATTAGTAATTTCTGTATGATCTCAAGTGTTGCTCATTATCACTCATTAATGTGTCAAACATCACAAAATTTGGTTCTGAAGTGTCTGCAGGTTTTCCCTTTGGACATTAATGAATCTTTCACTATTTTGCTGTACTTGCTGCTGAGCTGAACTCCAGCAGAGAAAATCATTTGGTGTTGTCCTTAGAAGTTTTAGTTAGATAAGAAAATCACCCCTCTTGGAAGTGAAAGCTTTTATGGTTACTGAGATGCATTTGAACATACTCAGCTACTTACTCTCCAGAAAGAGAAATCTGAAAAGGCAAAATAAAACAATAGTCTATTTACTTAAATGTTGGGGTTCTTAAGGAGGAAACAGGTTCTACTTGCAGTCTTGAGTATTTGACTTTAGTGAGAGGGAGAGTAAGGAGTTCTCACCAGTGAGAGCAGCATTCTGCTCTTCTCAAAGTGTAGCAGCAGGGATGGTGGCTGGCATTTGTGGCTCCTTTTTGATTTGGAGATGTTTGTAAACTGTCAGGCTAATGTTCTACGTTAGATTAACGTATATGTTTATTATTTTCCGAAATCCAGTAATGATTTCTATAGTAGAGACAGATTGACAAGCTCAAATGGCTCAGGCTGTCTGAGGGTCAGTACTAGACGTCTTCCAAACATCATTATAGAAGTATCTGAAACATCCTTGATGTTTAAGAAACAGGAAGTAAATCATTAAATGAAGTCCACCATAAATCAAAACATAATCCATAAAAGAACTTGACTTGAAAGAGTGCAGCATTAGCTGTCTGACTTGGATCTTGCTGAATGCATTTCTACCTGAGGTTTTAGACTTCTTTTTCCCAATTCCTGTTTAAACTTGCTGTATAAAATAAGCACTAGTTGCCAGGCTGACAAGCTACAGAAACTGTCAGCAGATGTTTTACGCTGTTGAATTACTTTGGGTTTTTATTCTTTTGTTACTTTTGTGTTACCATTGTAAACAGAATACAGTGAAAGCTGATAAAAATGAGAGGAAGAGGAGTGCAGCAACTTTTCAGCTTCATATTGTGTTTCATACTGCACAAAGTTAACCCATATCAAACTTAGCAATCTCTTGAAAGCAATTAGTGCAGAGAGGCAGAATTGTCAGGTTGTTGTTTACTATGTAAAATCATAAGAAAAACTTTAAAAGGCACCAGAGAATCCATGCACAGTTCTTGGAGCAGGGAAGAGAATTTCAGACAAGCTAAATCCTTGGCTACATTCTTAGTCTGCTTACAGAAAGAGATCTTGTTTTGAGACTGAAGTGGTTGCATTTTCGTCGTAGAAAGAACTTGCTGAGTACTAGAGCTCATTTAGTTCTCTTTCCAGCAGGTGGAGCATCAGTTCACTTACTAACTATGAGCCGGAGGGGAGATGAAATCTATCTAGCTCAAGTTATAATGACAGTGTGCCTTGCTGCTTGGTGAGGCTGGGAGGGGTGTGGAATATCTCACTTCAGAGAGACTTTTGTAGCCATGAACTACATATTACTCCAGTCTTACTCGGTCTCTCATACTGGCTTCATCTTCACCTTGACGACCATAAAGAGCAAAGTAAGAATATCCAGGGAAGACCAAAACCTATTCATCTCAGCTGTTAGGATTTGGGTGACTATTAACCTTAGCAATAATGTTGGTATTCTATATCCCAAAACCCTCCAGCACTTAAGTTAGGAATTTTCCATGAAATTTAATTCAAACTGGGTCATATGTTTGTGAGTAGGAAAAGAAAGAATTTTAAATATGAGGATTCTCACTGAGCAGTATTTTGTCAGAAGGAAATTTTTTACCTTCCTCATCTCTCCATCAGTAGGAACTATATTGCTTTAAATGTCCCTCTGATTCCCTGGGTATTTAATTTACTAAGATGTCTTTTCAAGTAGTTCTCAGGAGAAATGAAGGGAAGGAACAGAAAGAATCAAAAGTTGTCCAGAAGAATCGATATTGGGTGCGTGCTGCACATACACAGGAATTTTGTCTGTCTGAACAGCACCACCTGCATTGTGGAAGAGTGATCGCTTCATGGCTATTGTTGGACATCCTCAAAGTGTGAAGGCAGTCAACAGTACCTCACTGTTAGGGTTTTCTCCCTCTCTAGTAGCCTGAGTGCCTAACTAAAGCTTGCTAGACCAGGGCTGTGGGCTGCCCAAGGAAGTCTATATGTGGCTTCGTTATACTCCTGATGAGCAACAGTTACTTTCTTTTTATGGATCACCTGGTATTAATCACAGAGCCAGGATCCTTGTATACCAGCATCTTGTATCCAGAAGATCCTTAATGGAAATCCATGTCTGTAGCTTTTCTTTTTATGGGGTCATATTCCTCCAGAGTTAACTTGAAATTATGCAACCATATTCCTTCCAGGCCCTGTTTATAACTACCTGGATGCAAGGAATACTGCTAGAGAGGCATTGCCAGTCCCTTCACTGTAAAAATCACATTGTTTTATCTCTTTATTCTCTTACTAGCAGTCGCTGTTATCTACTGCCTTGCCCTAACCAAAGCACTTATCAGAGCTCTTAACTGCAGTGTCATGAATTAAAAAGGATGTTCTGCCAATGTAAGTCAAGTGGGAATTAATGACCACTCATATATATTCCTTGTTGGGTTTATCATCTGGGAATACCAGTGAAGTGGATGAGAGCAGTGATTTTTTGTTTCTCGTTTAAGGCAATCTCTAGAACATGAACTAGACAAACTTCAGAGAAGAAATTAAAGCATCTAAAATAGTCTGTGCTATTTGAAAAACTTACTCCTTCAAAACAGTCTTATTCATTGTTAACTATGATGAAACTGTTTTCTGCGCTACTTCAGAGCAGTTTTGATAGAATAGTTGCTTGTCTGGAACTTGATCTTGAGCTGCAGTGTATATTCTTGAGATACCCCCTCAGTAGTTAATCCTTTGCCGGATTAGATGGAAGGAAAGGTGCAGTACATGAGCAGTATTCTGGTATCTAATTGAGTTTGTTATTTTTACCTAGAGATGAAGCTTTTTATCTCTTCCTTCCCCACTTTGCCAACTAACTCTGGTAAATGTGGTGAATACTTAACTTCCTTCATTAAGGTGTGAGGCATTAGGTCTTTTTGCCATGTGATCTCAAATAACTCAGGTAATTTCTGAAAGCCACCATGGGAGATTAAAAATAGCAAGTAATGTATCTTCCTTTGTCTCTTTACAAATTATGAAGTTGTACAGGAGTCTCCAGGCAGCCCCTGTGTTTTTGATGATTGTAAGAACAAAGATCAAAAGAAATAAGCAGTTTTTCTTGAAGATGCCTTTCACTTTTCTGCAACTCAGCGATGTGAAACCAGCATCCATCAACTCAACAGGAACGTGCCATGTCCTGCAGGAGTCATGATGAAACTTCAGTGAGTGGAGTGTTTTGTGGAAGGGAGCTGTGACATATTTCCAAAGTCTCAAAAAGAAGTGAAAGCAAGTAATTCATCAAAATGCAAAACCCACACAAGCATTATGGAAACTGAAGAGTTGAGCTTTTAATTTGTGCTATCTGTTTTTTCCTGGGAAGTGAGAATTTGACAGCAGTTAGAGATTTATTTTCCTGCTGTGAGTTGATGCCACGTTCTGTGCTGAACTTTCTTCTTCTTTTGATGAAGCTTGAAGTTCTATTTCATTTTTCAAGATTTCCTTAGCTGCTGTTTGCATATTCATGCTTGTGGCACAGGTATGGTGATGTTGGTGTTGGGGACAGTTGGAAGTTGCTGAGTTGCTGTTGTGCGGCAGGTTAACTCTTCTTACAGATCCGTTAGTATTCATTTGGTGTTTGAGGTTTTTTTTAGGAAGAAAGGTAAACCCTCCCCCCCCTACTTACTGTTAAAATCATGTCTGATAATACTGATTTCGAGCATAGAATCATAGAATAGTTAGGGTTGGAAAGGATCTGAAGATCATCTAGTTCCAGCCCCGCTGCCATAACTGTGGTTTATTTAGAGTTACTTCTAACAGGGCAGTTCTGTGCAGTTGCAAAGTCAAATTTGGAGAGAAGTTTTAGGGAGAGATAATAGCTTTTCTAAACCCAGTCAATATAGTTGGAAAACACAGATGAGCTTTAACATCCAGGTGTTTCATTGGAGCAGTGACCTTCATGCTGAAAGCATGTTTGAACGATGGCCCATTTTAGCTCATTGTACAATGTGTAAGGCCCATGTGTGCAAAAGTAGTTCCAAAGTGTATGAACAAAGTCTCATTTCAACAGTTTGAAATAAGATTTAGCTTGATTTCCTGACAGCATGGCAAATGGGTGGATTTCTTGCCAAATGAAGCACGTGAAAGCTGCCTTTATGGAAATGGTTTGCTGAATTTTATCTCTTTGGGCCCATATTCTGTAATTCCATTAGCAGAATATCTTTGCTGGCTAAACATTGCTGTGGTTTTAGTTGGAAAGTTACAAAATTAAAACAGGAAACTTTAGAAATTGATTTATTGTGGATCTTCCATAAATAGTTTTTTATATGGAATAGTTAAACCACTAAATGCTATAAAGTAGAGATCAAGGATTAGATAGTACATATATTCCTCTTGCTTGCACACTTTGTATGTATGTAATTTCACACTCTATATAGCAAATACACTTTTAAAAGTGTACTACATAAATACGTGGATCGTGTGCTGTGTTGTAGCTTTTGATCTCAGGTGAAGGAACTAGCATGGTGATATTCCTTTGTGGACACAAGAATCAGCTATTTATACTACTTCTGTGGAAGGTAACTATATAGCAAACACACAATGCTTGTTATCTATATTGAAACTCCTAACAGCTTCCAATTTTTGCATCACTTGACTGGGTGTTGGCCACGAGCAGTTCACTGTCCAGCCCATCACTGTACACAGAGCTTCTGCAATGTGGCTGTGTAAAAGTTTTCCTGCTAATGGGCTCAGATCTGACGTTATGCCATTTGTATAAGAAAGCACAGAAATTACTAGAATTTGTTTTGATTACATCTTGTCTCATGGAATTAGTGTTATAAAGGGATGCTCAGGTACTGCCAGAGGTTGCATGAGTAGGGACTGTGCTGCTTTCTTCTCATTTTGCTCCTAGGGGCTTTGTTTAGCATTTTGTAGTGCATGTCCCTGGAGATCCAAAGGTCACTGGTGACAGGTATATGTTTAGACAAAAGGATGTTAAAAACCGTCGTACAAGAACAAAAATGTAGCAGTTAACATGGAGATGGGATCTAGGCAGTACTGCCTGGATATGCTCTGAGTGATGAGCATACTCTGAAATGCAGCAATGAGAAAGTGTGTGGGAAGTGAGGCTCAGCCACAAAAGGGTTTTGTCTCCCATGTAAATGTTGAGAAATGCCATATAGTGCTTTGAATATAGATGGAGAAGTAGCAAGCTCTGTGTAGCACAAATACGGGCATTATGAATGAAAAATGATAGTAAAACCTCATCAGTAAACTAATCTTTGGAATGAATTTTTCTGCATTGTGTATGTTATCTGACATCAGGCAGCTGAGCGTGAAAAATAAATCTGCTGCTTCAAATTTATTTGACAGAGATTAGAATTTTTTACTGGGAGAAGGAAAAACAGGCATCTGTAAAGGCTAAATAGCTGAGATGCCTTTAGTTTTGCTGTCCTCACTTCCAAAGAGTGGGGTTGTGCAAAAGCACGCTAACTCAAAGGCCACTGCTTTTGCTTGAGAATCACAAACCTGCCTCCTACCTACAACTTTACTGTAGATGGTTGTGCTCTGCTGTGAGCCAGAGACATGAACTGCCAGGGTGTCTGTGGGGAAAAAAGGTCGGGAGACAGTCTGGCAAGTTGTTAAACTGTGCAGATGGCAGTTTTCTGGCAAACCATGTGAAGAGACTGAGTAGCAGGACCTGTCTCTGGTGGTGGCAAAGTCAAATATAGAAAGAAACTAAGGTCCGAGTGACCAGGAAATCAAGTTCGGTCCTTGGGAAGAGCAGAAAAGGAGTAGTGTCATGTGAATGTTCTTGGAAAGCTGAATTGGTACAGCTCAGGATGCAGGTAGGATACTACAAGACACACATGAAAACCAAAGATGCTTGCGGCTGTTAAGGGAAAAAAAAACCAACCCAAACCCAACAAAAAACAATGATAAAAATATAATGTTTCCATAAGTGCATTAGTAGTAAAAGGAAGGCCAGTGGAGCTGCTCTGATGGTCAGCAGGGAGAACCATTGATAGATGGCATCAGTGATACTTTAAATGAGTTTTCCCTGCATCAGTAAACTAATGATAGATGTAGAACTAAGGCTACAGTGAGTTAGAGTATGTAAGGAAATAAAATGTTTCCAGTTATCTGGAAGCGCTGAAGTTCATAGTGGACTGCATAGAGGATGGGTTGGGGCACTCTGGCCCACTGGCATTCCTTCGGAGTGTGAGAATATCAACCAACCAGTATTGGAAGGTGAGAATGAAGAAACTGAGGGATTGCAGATCAGAGTAATCTGCTAGAATGAGACTAGAAAAAATAACCAAAGCAGCTAGTTTTGTGCATTTAGAGCTTTGCAAGAGAAGGACAGAGCCAGCATGGATTTGTGGGGATGATGTCATGCCAATGGAGAGTAGTCCCTGTCAGGGGTGCGATGGGCAAAATGGGAAGGGAGATCATGCCCTAGAAGTCAACTTTGTCCTGCCTGCGATAGCACCTCTGAAGACTACTGTGTGGTGGTGCAAATAAGTGGGAAGTATAGGACAAAACTATTGTGAGAAGTGTCACAGCTGCTCAGGAGGATGTAGGTAGGGAGCAGCTATCAGTCTTTACTGGCAGGATGAGAACATTTCAGTGAGAGTGCAGATTTGTATTTTCCAATGTCTGCATCGGCGTTTTGGCTGTAAACCACAGTGGTGACAAAGTTGTGTAATTTAATAAGAAATAAAAGGGAAAAGTTCTTTCTTTTGGCCAGACCAGCTCTGTACACAAACATGGATATGTGAGTATCACACTGCAGATACAGATCTGGAGTTGGTCACAGGATAAATAGATTAATAGTGTCACACTGTTGAAAAGAAGACAGGCACACTGAGGGATGCGAACAGTGCTGCTTTCCATGAGGCATTTCTGATAAGGCCTCTGAATACTGAGTTCATTTGGGGGTGATACTGTGCCTTCAGAAGGAGGTGAAGCAGCTGGGAGAAGAGCAGAGGAATACAACAGAAACAAGCCTTGCAAGGTGTGAAGGAATTGGAACTCCTAAGTCAGAGGAAGGCTGGAGTTATAAGTGCAGGAATACCTAAATGACTGCTGCAGGGAAGAAATGATCTGTTCTGTATGCCTGTGATGGATCAGATAAGAAATAATGGACTTAAATTTCAACAAGGAAGATTAAGGTTAGACATTAGGAAAACCATGCCAGTATGAAAGCTATCTGAAGAAGTGAGATAGAGCACTTGGCAGCATGCAGTCTCTGTTGCTGGAGGGCTTCTTCCTTGGTGGGCTGGGTAGATGTCACCTAGTATGTATCAGGAGCGGTTCCTTGGATCAGGTGAGTGTTCTGCGTGACCTCTCAAATCCCCTTTTCCAGTGTGCAGATATCTGTAAGAAGTTCAGATTTCTCAGGCACGTGCCCTGTCAAGGTTGCTACAAGATGGGGCTTGTGGAAGGGAGCAGATGCTCTCTGCTAGCACAGGCTGGAGTGGGAGCTGTGCTTTATGTCCCCTCAAACTGGTGTGGTGTCTTGCATTGCCTTCCTGTGTACTCCTGACTGTTAAGAAAACATCCCCTTGAAGAGCTGCCCTGTGTAAGTGCCTGCCTCTGCGTGGAAGTTGGTTACAGGAAGTTTATGTTGCTGATAAAAGAAAATACAGGGATCATGGGAATATATGATATGTTCTCTTCCAGTTTTGACACATTTTAATTAATGGGAATTTCAGTCATGTATAGCTGGCACCGAAGGAATGTAATAAGCCACAATGATATTGCTAATGTAAAGTTACTGCAAAACTGACACTCCAGCTTAGTTTCTGGTTGCATTTGAAGTAGTTTTCTGAGTGGAAACTGACCCAAGCAGGTTAGATTTTCATTCATCTCGTGTTTTTAAAGTGAGGTTGAACCCGACCAGCATTCAGATACTATTGCAAAGAAACAGAGTAAGTGTCTTCAGAAGGAAACCAGCTATTTTCAGGGGTATTTCAGTGGAACAGTTCTTGAGCCAAGAATAGCAGCAGCAATTGTGCTTTGGTAGCGAAGTGGCAGCAATTCTGAGAATGCAGCCAACCCTTTAAAGAGACATCAGTGGTGTGTGTGACCCCGTGCAGGAGGGAAAAGCTGCACCAAGGGATCATAGAATCATGGAATGGTTTGGGTTGGAAGGGTCCTTAAAGCTCATCTAATTCCAGCCCCCTGCCATAGGCAAGGACACCTTCCACTAGAGCAGGTTGCTCCAAGCCACAGCAGATTGAAAACGTGCTCCATTTACTGCGTAATTAATGTGTATTTGGGGCAGATAGGAGGAGGAAGACAAAGGAAGTGAGAAGGGGAAATAATTGTAGGGGAGTGTATTGGTCATACTGGGAGTTTGTGTAAATTATCCTTTTGGACTTGTGTGTATTTTAATTAACACAAATTATGTGTATGTATTGATAAAAATCCTTTTTGTGTGGTCTCAGAATTTGTGATGTTATTTAGGCCCTGAAAACATTAAGCTGCTCCCCCTTCTGTTCACACTTGATGTGTTCATATGTCTTAAAGCAAACCAGTGCTCTGCAGTTGATGAAAGATGGTTGGTCCCCAGTTCTGCAGGAGGCAGGAGTCGCCCTGATCCATGCTGCAGTATTTAGGGCAGTTCTTGGCGTTTATAAACAACGGCGCCTTTGATTAATATGCTCTCGTGTTTGCCACTTAGATCTGTGTTAGAGGCTGGGAAGTCATTAAGGGCTTGGCGACACGCCAGTGTACATCTGGGGCTTGGTCTGCTGCTGGGGTGGGAGCTGGCGGTGGGGCAGGAGGAGGACAGCAGGCAGGAGCTGTTGGTGTCGAGCAGGGAGGAGGGTACCGGGCAGGAGGCAGGAGCTGCTGGCAGACAGGGAGGAAAATGCCGGGGAGGAAGGAGCTGTTCTGAGGGCAGGGAGGAGGACTGTGGCAGGAGCTGCTGTCGGGGCAGGCGGTCGGCAGTTCTCATCTTGGCTGACTTTCAAAAGCGGCAGAAAAGCAGCTAGGGTGCTAATTGTAGCTGGGTCCTGAAGTGAAAATGTTTTGTGACAGTTGAAAGAATTTAAAGAGGAAGGAAGAGCGGTTTAGTGTCAGCTGCAATTAGATAATCGAAGCTTAAAAATCCTACTCTGTTGATACCTTCACCCAGAGTTAAGGAGCGGAGTGAGGGGAAGGGGGAGGAGGGCTGTGCGTGGAGAGGGCATTTCCATAGCCAGTGCAGCCGAGGCCCGGCCGAGCTTGCAGGTTGTCTGGGCGCACGCTTGCACAGAGAGATTTTCTTGGCAGCTCTACAGGATGAGGCTTACTCTGTACACAGCCGACATATTGAAGCCGGGAGCCCTGGAGAGCGTAGATGCAGGAGTAGAAACAGCTCCGCACACAATGTAGCGTCTCCTAGGATGGTTGGGCGGCTCCTTTCTCCAGGTATTTGATTACCCATCAGCCCTTTTTAGAGCCAAAAAAAGAGAAGGAAGAGAGAGAAAGTAACCCTAACCCTGAGAAAATAGCATCTGGTTCTGTTAAATCAATTTCTTACATAACATTTCAGCGGAGAGCAGCAGCACAGCGTCCGCAGCTCTTGGCTGCGTTTCAGGTTTGATAAAATGGCGTCTTCGCAGCGAGCTGCTTGCTAAAGATATGTTGCACTGAGCAGGAAAGAAATGCAATTGTTTGGTGTTTTCTATTGCTTTTTGTTGTGGAGAGGTGGTGTGTAGCGGAGTCTCTGCTGATAATGAAAACTTGTTTTGGTTTGGCTTGTTAATGCGTTTTAAGAGCTTTTCAGCATCAGAGGAAAGGAACCACATTTTAATGTAACAGGATAACGGGCTTTGCCACTCGTGTTCTTGACTGTGGTTTAGTTTTAAAATAAATAAAGCTGCTTTATTCAGTGCTTCCATCTCTTTCCTGTCTTTTCCACATTATGTTATGCTGTTCAAGGTTTCAGCTTCCTCACATCTATGAGACTTGTTTTAAGGAGCTCTCTAAGTGTCTTCAGAGAGATGACAGTTTTCAGATCTGTCTTCTGTCTCAACGTATGGATAGAGTTGGATGTGGCAGAGAACCTGAAACATTAGCGTTGCAATTCCCAGATTTTCTCCTCTACTGTATTTTGTTCTCCAGAATAAATGCTTGTGTCACCTTTTCTTTTATGAAATCAGGCTGCATTTAAACTGTTTCTGGCAATTCCTATTTCATTTAGATTTAGAAAAATTCATGTGTAGTCCTTTAAAGGTCTGTTCATGTTGAATTGAAAACTGTTTCTTTTTTGAGAGGGAAGAAAGTAATTTGCTCTTTTTTCTCACTTCCTACTCCAAATGGCTGACCTTTGTGTGACAAGTAAAATCCCCAGTGGGCTGTCACCGGCCTTTGGGATTTTACTCTATTCTGCATGTCACAGCAAAGAATGACCTCGCCTGTAATCTGTCCTTTGGGCAGGACAGGACGAGTCAATGAAGCAGGTTGTTGTTATGCTGACTAACATGAACTGAAAACCAGACCTGGTAATAAGAGAGGGAATCACTGTTAGAGCTGATTTAAAATTGGATGAGCAAAACTTATTAATAGTGTGGATCTTATTAAAAGTTTATCCCATTCCACATGCTCTCCATACATTGGTTCCTGATGTATATATGTATACTTGAGGATGCATCTTTTTACTGTGCAGCATTTGAACTAATTGCTGTAATGAAGATACAGTTACTTTAACTTGTCTGGATAAAAATGAAATGTGTTGATGTCATATGCAATAATAAGGATTGAAGTTCTGGGCCAGTTGCATGTCTTTTGCTTTTCTAAGAAACACATGCAACAGCTTTTCTCATTTCACTCTACTCATACTTTACATTTGGAATCTATGTAAACATTAAGCTGCTTTTGCAGCTAATTACTCATCTTCATTTTCAAACACAGCCTAAAATGTTTTCTGTCTTTAGCAAGTACTAAGTTGAAGTCGGTTAAGTGTGTTGGGAACAGTGTGTAGGGACAGCAGCGATCTCCTCCCACCACCAGTGACTCATTTAAATAAGCCCCTTTCACTTTGTGGTGTAGCAGCACTAGGATTTGCTAACACAAAATACCTGTGGTTCCTATTGCTCGTGCTGTGCTTAAATCTTTGCTCAGTTGACAGAGGAAGGATAGAAATGGTTTTGGGGGACTGCAATGCTTTCAGTTCTGATCTTTGCATAAATAAAGAGGAAGTAATTATTAATGTCCCATGGGTTCCCATTTCAGTCTCAACAGCTTTGAAAATACAGGAAAATATTGGCAATTTCTATAAAGAGTTGGTTTCCTGGAAAGTTGGAGGAAATCTGTGTGTTCAAAAAAACCCAACCCCAACCAACCAAAGAAATTCAAGATTTCATCATGTAAAATACTTTGCTTTCATTCTTTTCCCCGAATGTTTAAAGTCCCTATGGATTAAGTGTAAGACTGTGCTACTGGTTATTTAGTTTATGGGAATTAACTCCTTTTGTTCCAGAGAAAATGGAAAATTGTCCTTTGGTTGTTTGCTTCTAGAGACAAGAACATAAAAATTACTCTCTTCAGATCCATTCTGTACTCGAACTGTTAAGTTTTTTTGGCAGCAAAGTCACAGTTTTTGCAGCTTTCTGTTTACTTTGTGAACTCTTTTTTCCACCCTGTTTCTTACAAGCTTTGTAGCAGCAGCCTTTGGTGTTAGAACCAGTTATTGCAGGTCTCTGGTTTTGCTCTTATTTTTGCATCTCTGGTTTAGGAAGGGTCCCGGCGTGGTCCTGGTGACTCCAGAGCAGGGGAGGCAGAGCACAGGTTCCGCTGCTCACGGAATTACTGTAATCCCTACCCAAGTAATTCCTTAGAGATTGTCAGTGGTTATTGTTGAGGCCATAATCTGAACCTTGGTAAGAGGAACTGTGCTGATGGTACATAAAGAGGAGTAACTATGGAGCTGCAAGCCCTTGAAAAGCAAAGGGGTTTGAGCTGTATGTGTGTGGCTTCCAAGCCAAACATACTTGGTGTGACACTGTCTGGAGTAGATGTGCTTGTCCAGGCTGAGGCACGTGGCCATTTTCTATTTTTAATATGGACATGGACATCTCTTGGGTTTTGTAGTTCTCCGCCCTCCTCCCATTTTTTTTTCCCTTGTTTCTCTGACTGCTCTTCAAAACCCTGTCTTATTTAATGAACCATTTTGCTCCCTGCTTTTAGCAATCTAAGCTGTTCTGTCACCTTCCTCTTCTATTCCCACCCCTTTCCATTACTTTCTGTCTCTGCTCTCAAACTTGAGCCATGCTTTAACCACCTTCTCTGGAGGAGAGGAGAAGGGAAAGGCAAAGATTAAACAAGCCGCTGCCTTTCATCTCTTCTGGTCAGTGTTGATGTCATTCTTGGGAATATTGAGACATCTTGTGCTGGGCTCTTGATCCTTCTTCACAGACCTGCCCTGCAGAGACACTCTCACACTTGCCTCGGGCAGCGCCATCGTTCTCCCAGGCACTCAAGACATGTAGCTTGGGTTTTGGCTTTGACAAGACCTTTTTTGTTGGAACAGTGTATTTAAAGGCACTGTTAAATCTTCCTGTCATGTCTGAAACACAGTCAGTGCCGAATCTCACCACCCACAGTGCAAACTAAAAAAGCTTCACATAGCTCCTCTTATCTGATTCTTTGGTTGCCTCAACTCTTTACCTTCTGGCCTGGACTGCTCCTGCTTTTTTTCTTTGTTCATTCCTACTGGCTCATTTTTCTGACCCCGTTGATCCTTTTAAAGCCATTTCATAGGCTTTCCTTCCCCTATCTCATCTTATCTGGGATTCAACGCCTGTGTAACAAACCCAGATTATCAGGTGAATTTTCAGCGTGCTTCCTTAGCTCTGTAATATAACCAGTTGGCTCTATCTGGGAATAACATGATGCTTTTTTCCTTCTAGCCATTGCATGTAGGGGTGAGAATGCAGGGAAATCCAAGTGGCTCCTTTTCAGTGACATATCATTTGGATTTGTCATACGCATGTCAATTATTTAGCTCTTCCTGTGAAAAGCTAGGCTTTTCCTGGCATCATGAGAAGACAGGTGAGGTGCTAAGACTGCTTTCCCTTCCTTTCTCTGACATTCATACTTCTGCTTTAATTGACTTAAATAATAAAAAGAAATAAAGCAAAACCCACCAAGAAGTAAAGAAAGATGCAGTCTGTCCTGGTTTCTTATCTCAATAAATCTTTATGAGCCAACCAAGTAATCACCCCCTTTTCTTGAAAGGCTACAGGTGAAATGTGTGAATAAGACTTCATCAAAGAGAGAGAGCTGCTTTTTTGTTCTTGGAACAGTTTTTCTGCAGTATTAGAACAGCTCTAATTGGAGGCAGTTAGAGGAGCTCATCACACCCAAATATTTGTCATTTAAATTTATGCATGTTAAGCATCCACTGGTAACAGCTGCTTTGGGAGATTTGTTGCATCCATCTTCCCCACAAAATATCCCTCTTACTCAAATAATAAAAAACCAAAAGTCCCATTTCTGCAAGTAAAAATAATTGACATCCAGAAATTGTAACTTAGGGACATGGTTATTTAGACAACCAGTTAAGAGGAACTGTTCTGTAGATCACCTGTAGTACATATCCTTAGGATCAGGCTGAATTACTTGCTATAAAATTCCCATCAAAGGAAACTAGGAGTAATCTGTACTAGAAATCTTGTAGAGAGTAATCGGGATGGAAAGTAAATGCAAAACCTTGAACTAAACTTTTAGTTCTCAGCATGAGAAGTGTTGTCGTTTCCAGTTTAACATGGTACCCCAGCAAACAGTTAGATGCTCAAGACCTTTTGTTTCATTTTTTGGATTAGCGTCTCTGAGGATGTGGGCAGTGCTCTGAAAATACTGTCCTCTGAGTACCTGTATGACATAACATTGATTTCCTTTGGTTTGGGGGGAAAATTGGGCTGTATGTGCAAGTGCAAAAGCTACATGTAACTCTTTAAGACATAAGTTTCTTGCCAAAACTCGCTGTTATTTAGAAACGCCCAAGTTCTCTACTAAAACATAAGTTACAGTAGAGGTGTTTAAATGTGTAATTGAACAGAATAGAAAAGGTGCCTATCTGTTTGTTCCTTTATTTACAGGAAAGATTAAAAACCTAAAGGCAGTGTGAGTGTAGTATGTTGAATGTGATGTTTGTTGTACCTAATGGCAGGCAAACTTGCAGTTTTTGTTAATGCTCTTTCTTTGTGTTTCTCTGAAGAATGAGAATTGAGCCAAAATAAATGGTAAGAGTTTGCTAGATACTCTGTGTTTTTTCCGCATTTGCTTTTTAGATTTTTCACACAAATTAGTGTGTTTGCTGCCGTTATTTATTGCCGGCTTATTATTTTTACTAGTATACTAAGGGATAGAAAACACTTCTGTTGCTCTATTCGAAAGCTGAATTGTTCCATTATTCTAATTGAGAGTTTTGCAAGATTAAAAAGAAGCTAAATATGAGCATTGTGCTTTATTGTAGTGAGGAAAACTGCTATGTTATGTTTGAGAACATACTCTGAATTTTAGCAGACTGCAGTGTTGTAGCTAGCAACGTAAAATAGTGCTTAATTGAGGGCTTTTGCTGTGCTTGAAGAGCAGACTCATTTTTAACTTTTAACCTTGTTGGATCCTTTCAGATCTCAGCCACAGTGGATTGGGAGACCATTATGAGAATTCCCACTGGGGACAGCAGCCCGCTTTCAGGAGTGAAGGCAACTGCAGCTGGGATAAAGTGATAATAGACAGGACTGACAAGGAAGCGTGGCCTTCCATTACCGGAGCTGAGACTGAGTCTGCCTCAGAATGTACTACAGACACTGACTCTGCCTCCAACTGTGGCTCAGAGAACAGTAGCATGGCTACAGGGAGTGCCCAAGGCAACTTCACTGGACATACAAAGAAAACTAATGGCAATAATGGCGCCAACGGAGCACTCGTCCAAAGCACTTCTAACCAGAGTGCCCTTGGAGCTGGTGGAGCAAATGGCAACGGCAACTCGGCCAGAGTGTGGGGGGTGGCTGCGGGCTCCAGCTCTGGCCTAGCTCACTGCTCTGCCAGTGCTGGGGATGGAAAGATGGACAACATGATGGGAGATGGTAGAAGTCAGAACTGTTGGGGTGCTTCCAACTCGAATGCTGGCATTAATCTTAACCTTAACCCTAATGCCAATCCAGCTGCCTGGCCTGTACTTGGACATGAAGGAACTGTGGGAGCAGGCAACCCTTCCAGTATTTGCAGTCCAGTCAGTGCCATAGGTCAGAACATGGGCAACCAGAATGGGAACCCAACAGGCACCTTAGGTGCTTGGGGAAACTTGCTGCCGCAAGAGAGCACAGAACCACAAACGTCCACTTCTCAGAATGTGTCTTTCAGCGTACAACCTCAGAACCTTAACACTGATGGACCAAATAACACTAACCCCATGAACTCTTCACCAAACCCTATCAATGCAATGCAGACAAATGGACTGCCGAACTGGGGGATGGCTGTTGGTATGGGGGCCATCATCCCGCCCCACCTGCAAGGCCTTCCTGGTGCTAACGGAACATCAGTTTCTCAAGTCAGCGGGGGCAGTGGTGAAGGAATGGGCAGTTCAGTGTGGGGGATGTCCCCAGCTAATCCTGCCACAGGAAACAGCAATTCTGGGTTCAGTCAGGGGAATGGAGACACTGTGAACTCAGCATTAAGTGCTAAACAAAATGGATCCAGCAGTGCTGTGCAAAAGGAGGGAAACGGAGCGAGTGCGTGGGATTCGGGACCTCCTCCTGGTCCTGGGGTACTAGCGTGGGGCAGGGGTGGTGGCAACAGTGGTGTTGGTAGTATGCATTCTGGAGCGTGGGGCCACCCCAACCGGAACACCAGTAACGGTGTGAACGGGGAATGGGGCAAGCCCCCAAACCAGCATTCCAATAGCGACGTCAACGGGAAAGGATCAACAGGGTGGGATAGCTCTAGTGTTACCAGTCCGAATCCTGCCATGCAGCAGGGCAATGAACAAATAAACTCTTGGGCCAAAGCTGCAGCATCTGGCACCACAGCTAGTGAAGGAAGTAATGACAGCGGTGGGAGTCAAAATGAAGGCAGTACTGGAAGGGAGGGGGCTGGAGAGGGCAGGAGGAGAGACAAAGGGATGATAGACCAAGGGCAAGTTCAGTTGCCAAGAAATGACCTTGACCCCAGGGTCCTGTCCAATACAGGGTGGGGACAGACCCCTGTAAAGCAAAACACTGCCTGGGAATTTGAAGAGTCCCCAAGGTCTGAACGAAAGAATGACAATGGAACAGAGGCCTGGGGTTGTGCAGCTACTCAATCTTCAAACTCAGGGGGGAAGAATGATGGGTCCATCATGAACAGTACAAATACCTCTTCAGTATCTGGGTGGGTCAACTCTCCACCGGCAGCTGTTCCAACAAATACAGGTTGGGGAGACAATAACAACAAAGCACCAAATGGCCCAGGGGGATGGGGAGAGTCAGCAAGCTCTACTACTGTTAATAATGCTGCTGCTGCCAAAAGCGGCCACGCTTGGAGTGGGACCGCAAATCAGGAGGACAAATCACCTACCTGGGGTGAGCCTCAGAAACCCAAATCTCAAAACTGGGGAGATGGACAGAAATCAAATCCAAGCTGGACTTCAGGAGGTGGAGATTGGACAGATTCATCATCTGTTCCTGGACACTTGGGTGATGGGAAGAAGAATGGATCTGGATGGGATTCTGACAATAGATCAGGGTCCGGTTGGAATGATTCCACAAGGTCTGGGACCAGTGGGTGGGGAAATGGCACAAACAGCAAGGCTAATACAGGTACAAGTTGGGGGGAATCTTTAAAGCCAAGCCCCCAACAAAACTGGGCTAATAAACCCCAGGACAACAATGTAAGTAACTGGGGAGGAGCTGCTTCTGTCAAACAAACGGGGTCAGGGTGGGTTGGTGGGCCAGTGCCAGCCAAACAAAAAGAGAACTGTGAGGCAACTGGCTGGGAAGAGCCATCTCCACCGTCCATTCGCCGCAAGATGGAAATCGATGATGGTACCTCAGCTTGGGGCGACCCAAATTACAACAACAACAAGACTGTAAATATGTGGGATAGAAATAATCCTATAATTCAGAGCAGTACCACAACCAATACCACCACCACTAGCACCATTATCAACACCAACATGGTTGAACCTCAGCCATCGCACCAGTCAAGTGCCCAGCCGAACCGGTCCCCGCTGCTTGGTCCAGGTATGAAAATAGTTTTATAATATGCTTTATACGGATTACTGCATGTTGTCTGACTCAGGGGTTATACATTAAAGATAGAAATCTTATCTTTATGTCATACAGTGAGTTTGTTTGTATGCTCTCAAACGGTGTTAACTTCTTGAGGACAACAGAACCCATGGAACCTGACATGCAGAATTCCGTAGTCCAAGTGAACATAAGAAAGGCTTGAGACAGTATCTGGTCAATAATGTGCTGGGTCCTTAGATCGTTGATCCGTATTTATTTTATCAGCTCTTCCACTGTTACTTAGCATTTTCTTTGAATTCAACCCTTGGAGAGTTTGGGGCCTTTTGGCTAGCGTTTATTGTTTGGTCTTCTGGTACCCTTGCTTGGTCTTTGTTCTTGTTCAGGCAGAATGCATCTGTTTCTTTTCTGCAATCCATATCTCTTGGCACCAGATGCGGTTTAAGGGTTGCATGAATCCAGGCTGTTGCTGTTGCTCTGTCTTCTGTTCGTTGCCTTTTATGAAGAAATGGTTCTCTTACATACTTCAGGTCTCGAGCACGTGTAGTACCCTGGACTTGTACATGATTCTCATAAAGCTGAATTGGTTAAAGATGTTAATATTCAGGATGGCTGGGAAAAGTTATTCTAACTTTAGCCATGTTCCAAAGACAAGTTTTCAGGCATCTAAGAATTTTTCTAATCAGAGTACTGCTGTAGACAAGCATCAGGGAATAAAAATGGGGAAAAAAGGAGAAAACAGCTTAGGGGGAGGTATTGAAATAAAAGTTGCTGGGAGCTGTGCTCTATATCATGACCACAGACTTCTCAAAATAAATCTGGTCTTGCAGTGCTCTTTGAAATTCTTCATCTGATTTTTGTCTCCAGAGTTTCTGTTTCGTCTTTGTCGTGGCTAAATGTTGACTTTTTTACCATGTTTTTCTCCAAGTGGGATTTGTTCTCTTATTTCCGTCATTTTTCTCTTTGATGTTTTGAAGTAATTAAAACTTACTGTAATATCTGTTTAAAAATAGTCTCGTGTTCCCTACTGTGGTCAAATATTTTAATGGTTGAGAGTATCTATTGTCATAAAATAACATGTGCTCCAGGAGGAGAAATCTTTAAATAGGTTTGTCCTTGGTCAGTCCACCATACGTGACCTATAATCCATTTACCTGGAACGTATTTCATCCATATTTAAAACTTTACCCGTGAGGCTGACAATTCCAGTTTCTGAATTGTAGTGGAGAGAGCACGAAAGCAGGATTTTGGTGGAGTTTTTTTCCAGTAGGCTTTTTGAGTGATTACGTTGGTGCTTGTCTGACTGTTTGTATACAGCAGTGTATTGTTAATGCTGCTCAAATGATCTAACACCTTGCCAGAGGAGAACTTGTTGTTCTGGGTCCTGCAGATGTTGAAAATGGAATTTAAAGGCTAGTGCTAATCTACAGCAGTTCCTCTGGTGAATAGATGGTAGCAAAGGAAGGATTTCTTTGAAGTAATGTCTGTGCAATCAGAGAACTCCTTATTAATGGCAACCATCCATCCACTCCTTACAGTGACAGTCTTGTGCGTCTTGCAGAAATGTTAATTGGAAGGATTTGAAGATCCTAAAGCAAAACCAACAGAAGGCAGTTTAGAATGTGGTTCTGATATTAAAATTTAGATCAAGTTATTGAGGGCACGAGTTAGGCCTCTCGTGTATTTTCGCTTACGTTCGGTTGTGCACGTAGGTACGGATCTAAAAGCCATAGCTGGGACTATTTTGAAGGATTATTGTCCAGTCTGCAGCTGGAAGCTAGGCGCAATCCCACGAGCCTTTATGTGTTATCCCCGTCTTTACTCTTGACTGTGCCCCAGAGGGGAGCAGTCTTTACTCTTGACTGTGCCCCCCCCCCCCCAAAGGGGCACAGTCGGGTCACATACTTATCTTACACAGCGAGAGAGCAAAGAATGGCATTTGAACTGATCCTATCAGCTTCCCTATTCGCAGTGCAGGAGACCTGATTTAACATCTACAGCACCCAGCAGCTGTACAGCAGTGTCCTGTTGGTCTTTGTGCAAATCTGCACAGACCTCAAAGATCTGCTGGGACAGCTGAAAGATGAGAAGTATGTACTGAGTAGATTTCCAGGGCCACAGGCCTTGGCTTGCAGTTTGGTGTTGTGCTCTTAAACCCTATTTTTTCCTACTCCAAGTCCCTGTCCTGTTGGCTATGCATTTCCAACCTCTACAGTAAGGGGGACAAGAATCCTGTAGCCAGTGGACTTCTTTAATCCTCAGCCATATTTCATCCAACAACTATTTTCCATCTATGGTATTTCCATGCAAAACATGATTG
This sequence comes from Psittacus erithacus, assembly GCA_009867235.2. Lineage (NCBI taxonomy): Eukaryota > Metazoa > Chordata > Aves > Psittaciformes > Psittacidae > Psittacus > Psittacus erithacus. The sequence goes on along the minus strand of WYDI02006108.1, from coordinate 34,135 downwards.
TGTAATTAAGGGCTGTGCCATGAGGCACAGGTTAAGCGCTCATCTGAGGTCTTACAACACATGAACTAAGTAGTTGTCACTGGCATTTTGTCTCCTGCATGGGCATGACATGCTTTGACAATCATTTTTATGATTCCCTGTTATTCAAGGAGTATCCTGAATAAGGAAACATGGATTCTGTTCCTGTGCGAGTGCTGCGTATCTGTCAGATGGCATTCTCACATCCTGAAAGCAAAGAAGTGGATTTTAACTCTGCTGTGCAGCACTAGTTAGCTGTTCACAAAGGAGCAGCAGTCCGTTTTGGGTTCTGCATTTATTCTATATTAGTTTAGAAGTAGAGGCCAGGTTGCAGTGTTGTTATTCAAGTTGTCGCCCATCCCCAGAAGTTCTCAAAGTTCTTTGAGTACAGAACTTGAAAGCTACTGATGGGAAGCAGATGCTGGGACACATGTGTTGAAAATACATAATGCTCAGAGGAATTCCTTTTTCTGTCAAAAAAGGGATGGTGTGTGAATAATGTGATAAATGTTGTCCTTTCTGGCTGCAGGAGCTTGCTACCAAACAAGTGCTGAGTTACTTAGAAAGGCAAGCAGAAAGCCAGTGTAGTGGTTTGAACTTAGATTTAATTGTTATCTAAATTACTTATGCATAATTCGTACTAACACTTTTAACTCTTGCAACCTTGATAGAAGGGGAATAAAAAGTGAGAAAAGGTTTTGCGAACAGGGATGATTAAAAGAGAGGGGTTTGGATCCCAGACAGCACCAGATCCTTCCTCCAAATGCTATGGGGTGGGCTTGATGCTTTCCTGCTCCCATTAAGTGGTTAGAGCCAGGCAGGGTTCCAGCCACCCATCCTCCAGCTGAGAAAAGAAACAGCAAAGCATAATATAAGCTTCCCTCTGGAGGTTTTAGTTTGAAATTCAGAACTTCTGAAAGCTCTGAACATCATCTGCTCCTTTTACATTCCTGTGCTGTTGTCTTGGTGGCAACTCCTGTGTCATTCATAGCATGTAACTGCTGTGAAGCAGAGAATGCAAATGGTGTGTTTTCCTTGCTTTCAACTTCAATTAGAATGGATTTGAAACCAGATCAGCTTTGAGCTCCGTTAGGATGCTCATGTGAAAACCTAAACCCCTGTGCTCAGCCCTCTTAACAGCCAGGTTCTGGGGACAGCTAAGTGATCCTGAGCAACCTGCCCTCCATTTCCACGCAAGGTTGATCTCAGTGCTGAACGCCAAATGAGAGCTTCCCTAGTGCTTCCCTAAATCATGGAGCTCCACCATGTGAACTGGAATGCCTTGTGAACTGGAATGGCTTTCAGAAAACGGAGACTTCAAATGTTGAGGGTTACAGTTGACTTACATATATAAAAACCTCTCCCTTTTACACCTCCCCGTCCTCATAGCTTGTTTCTTTTCTATTATTAGCAGATTAACTAGTGACTGTTTAATAAACAATCTCTTTTCTACCTAATTTTTTCCTTTTTCATCGAAATCAGGCTCTAATATTTTGGGTTGCCTGTATTGTAGTTATGTGCTCTGGTATTCATCACAGACCAAACAACCTCAAGGAAAACAATTCCTGCCATCCAAATAACTATAGGGTTATTTTGAGGGAAAACAACTGCATCCTGCCGCAGCTTAGTTAACATTTCACTTTCCCTTGAGGATTTCCTCTTGGCTGTAGCCCAATGTTAATTATGGTTTTATTTCTATAAAACAAAGCTCTGCCAATGTGTCCATGTTTACGATTCGCTGTGATCTTTTTGGTTCTTGCGATTTGAACAATGTTTAAAAACTTCAGTATTAAAACCTCACTTTCTTGCCAGAGGACCCTTCAACAGAGCTCGTTCTGTTGCAGGACAGCACCCAGGCAGATCTGACTGGTTGCTGAGGCGCAGAGCTATAGGAAGAGCCTAAATGAGTATTATTTTCATACAGAAAATAACCTTTCTTTAAGCAGTATTTTTGAAAACAGGAGGTGAGTTCAGGTTTGGGGACCCCTGTGAAGGTGTTTTCCTTCCAAACAGCTACGTAAAGGAGTTTAAAAGTAGCTTCTTGCCTTCATTCAGTCCTCCTGTAATGCCGTTTATGAGCTGCCCTTATGGTGAGGTGTGTAATAACCCTGGGAAGCATCACACTGCCAGAGACAAGCTGTTGGGACTACAAAGTCTTTGAACTAGTATTCCACCTGTGTCTGTTTCAAATACGGAACAGACTGGGTTATTGATAAAGGAGGAAAAACCTCGTTTACAAAGGAAAGTCCTTTGGACAATACAAAGGAATTCTTTCACCTGTAGGATTTGCAGCATTCACTCCAAAGTATTTTTATTGACCTTTTTAAAGTTTCTGAAGTAGTCATATGGGGTCATGGAAAGGCAGCACAGAGACATGTATTCATACAGTAACATGAAGACCACAGGTACTTGACACAGAGGGAAGAACGGGTTTGTAACTGATGCGTACTCTGGAATTCACATACAGGTTAATTTTTGCTGTCCACAAATTATATCTCCAGCAGGCTTCAGCTTTGATTTACTTATTCCCTGCACTTCATTTGATGTGTTAATAAACTTTTGAAAACTTGCAGTTGATGCATTTTGTCTGCTTTATGTATTTGCAAGTATTCTCTTTAGCAGAATGGCTGCCTTCTTCATTATTTGTAATCCTGTATTGTTTACTGCTCAGTGTATTTAAAGCACTTAAAATAACTTGGACATTACACATCTGTGGTCTTTAATCAACATTGTTGAATTTATAGTAAAGGGAACACAAGGAGCAGTTCTTATTCTCACAGAGTTTTCATCCTACAACCTAGCACACTTTGCCTTTTTAGTGTATGAATTTTGTGCTTTAAGATTGATTTCATAAATCGAATTACTTCGAGTTTCCAGTCTAGGTTGCATGAGCTCAGGGGAACATCAGTGTTCTACACTCTGTTGGTATTTGTATTCCTGTGGGTGCTTTAGAGATGTTTTGTTTTCGGTTTCATTTGCCTGCAGTTAATCTTTTTCAGATGCCAGTGTGATTAAATACACGCAGTTGTCTGACAAGGTTACCTCCTGAGTAGCGAGGCAGAAATTCCAATCAAGTGTTCCTTAAATAAAGTTGGCTTCAAGATACAAGCAGACGGCTTGAAGAAGTGTTTTAGGTGCAACACCAAGGAAGTTGTGTTAAATAGAGGCTCATTTATGTGCATACACGTGTGTCTCTCTGAGACTGTCTCCTGTACACAAAATAAACAGAAATATAAGATAGGCTGTTAGAGGTTAGAATGCAGTAGTTTTGTTTCAAATGGAAAGCACTTTAATGAAAAGATGAAGTTCAGGATTGTTTCAGGAGTATGTTTTAAACCACAATGAATCTTGCTGGTAGTGAAGGAGGTTATTAAGCTGCATGTTCCTGAACACGTAGGCTTAGTCTGGATATGTTTTATGCCATATGCACTTTGATCCGTATCTGAGAGATCTGCAGTTGCTTTAGGAAATAGAGCCTAAAATAAATCTGTAATACAGGAACACTGGAGCGGTAGGCAGATCTGAGCCCATCTATTTGAAAGGAATTTTCTTCTCTCCTAGCCAGTGTTGGAGTTATTATTGGCGACGTATGTTGCCTGCAGTTTCTAGTACAGAAAGTCTGTTGAAATCAGGAAGTTCTGCAAAGACTTGGTGCTCTCTTAAACACCGTTGCTTAGTTTAATGTATTTCAAGGTACTCTTACAGAAAGTTCTTGTGTGGCAGCTTTTGTGCTCTTGCCTACTTACCCCAGGTGCCAGTTTGTGTAGGAAATGTTATGTTTCTGCTCTTTGAATCCTTTCCAGAGTATTTTTACAGATTGCATCAGGAGGCAAAAAAGGAATAGTGCTGCAGCAAAGTAGGCATCTAGTTCTTAAATTATGAAACACCCAGACTTCTTAATATTCATCTCCAGTAAAAAGACAACCAGTTCCTGAATTGGCAGCCTAGTTCACAGTGGAAATTTCAAGCAGGCTGAATTCTGCACTGCTTATTGAGGTCATGGTTGGAATGGAATGCTTTTTGTGATAATTATAGAAAATTGGTTAATATCAGGTAAGGTATATATAAAACTGTTGTTTCCTTGCCTGTTATGTATCTGGCTGCTTGATATGTTAAAAAGTGCTTTGAACTCCACCTGTGATCCAGATTGTCTCTTCAGGAAAAAACCAAACACCTTATTTTAAGAGGTAGTGGTTGGTTTAAATTCAGGTTGCATTTTTGCTGTGTTGCTCTGTAGGACTCAGTAGCTGTATGGCTGTTCCTGGCACATTCAACTTCAGTGCTAAAATCAGTGTCATATGGATTTAAGCGCATTACATTCAAGCCAAGCCAGACTAAGAAGGTTTCTTTAGAGTAGGTTACGTCTTTCAGTGAGTTAAAATAATACTCTGTAGGAAAACAAAGACTTCTACCGGCCGTTCCTCATGATTTGACTGTAGATTTTAATTGCATTTTTGTCTAGTTCTCCTTAAGAGCCATGTTGATTGTAATGTAGAAGCTCAGTGATGCGGGGGTACATGGGGAACACAACCACAAGCTATAATAAAAAGCTTTAAGGAGTGCATGCAACATACAATCTGTGTGGAAAGTGGTAACAAATATCCTACTTTGTAGGGCATGAGAAAAGAGATTTTAAAATGTATAAATAGTAAAAAAGGAGGTAAAGTAGTTTAACATCTTTCAGTGAGGCAAGGCCCAGCTCAGATTTGGGTCCAGGTCTCCTGAATGCTCTTCCTGCTGTGTGTGCTTCCCAAGCCCTGTTTGGTTTGCTCGAAGTATTCCTGTTGTACACAGCTGCTCCCTTCAGACCAGCTCTGGTGCTCACGTGGCAGCCAGTCTGCTTCCAGCTATGTTAAAAATACTTTTTCTGTCTTGCCAACTTGGTATTGATTAAGAAAAAGACTTTTGAGACCAAATCAAAGGGATTTTATTTTCATACGCTAAATTAGAGACCCTGTGTCTGCTTACTGGTTCATGCTCTTTCTTTAATAAATTGCCTGTCTTTGAAGTTATTGACAGAAGAAACCTTTCCTCTTGTCACTGTTCTTTTCTCCTTCCCCTTGCTTCAGCAGGCTGGGGAGAAATGCCTGCTGTCCACACAAAGACCGAAGCTTCTTGGGGAGAGCCGTCATCCCCTTCTGCTGCAGTTGATAATGGCACTTCAGCATGGGGGAAACCCCCCAGCAGTGGTACAGGGTGGGGAGATAATCCTGCCGAGTCGGCAGGGACATACGGAAGAACAAATGCTCCAGCTGCTGCCCCAGCACTGTGCAAACCAGGTACGTGCGTGAGCCTCACTGCCATAAGAGGATGGGGGAAAACAGAGCAAAGTGTCTCTGTTCTCTGTGAGTGTTTTTAAACATCACCTCTGGATTTCTGTGCGGTTAAATCAGGGCCTGTTGTAATCATTTCATTCTCAAATCAGAGCCTGTTGTAATCATTTCATTCTCAAAGCAGCATTAGCTGTCTCAGAATATTGATATTCCAGATACCAGATTAGTACAAAAATACGAATACAGTGCATCGAGCCAATAAATTTAAAGGCATTCCTTAGAGTATTCTTGTGTACTGCAAAAGGAGTATAGTAGAGGTGCAGGAAACAGTGAAACTGCAGAAGAATGTGAAAAATACTTATTTCTAGGTGCCTAGAAGAAACATGTATTGGGATGAGAAGCAACTGAGCTCAGTTAAGATAAAGGAAAAGCAATACATGAGGATGCCTAGACAACCTCACTGGTTAAACTGAGGGAAGAGATGTCTTCTTCAGCTGTTAAAAGTGTTGACAAGGTTCAGGAACATCCTGAACAACTTGCTGCTCCACAGTTCCTAACTAACGTTACTTAATAAAAATGCCCTGTCTCTGAGTGCCCTGAAGACAACAGTGCATGCTTCTGCTTTGGTTGTGGAAGTCTTTACTTTTCACTCCTGCAAAATACTTACCAAGAAAGACTTAGAAACCCCAGAAAACAAAACAAGGAAAAGGTCTTAAGATGAGTAATCCCAGCTTTGAACAGAGTAAATAGAATAAAGCAGAATGAGGTAACAACCTTGTCATTGAATGTGAGGTGCTCCCTGCAGCCCACGTGTCCTTTCAGATTCCATTCTTCTGAGGTGGGAATTGAGTTTCTGACCATTCATGACCTTGAAATTTGGTTTTGTTCAACGAAAGAATGTGACAGCTTAAAGTGGTGAGATTCATTGAAAGCAAAATAGCACTTGGCCAAGTGTGTGGTCATACTTCAGGTTCCTTGTTCCTAGGAGACAGGAATGACCGTGACCACCGATCTTACTTGTTCAGTACAAAGCAAGACTTGCTGTTGCTGGATGTTTTCTTCTCTGAAGTATTCAGCGAAGTTTTCTTTTTTGCTAGCTTTGAAGAAGGTGTCCTTATCATTTAATGCTAGTTTAAGGTGTTTGATGAATCTCTGTATCTCTTGAAAATACTCAAATGTTAACATACTGGATATGGCATAAAAAGATAGTCCTGTTAATTTTGCAGGAAATTAAGTAAGGTTTTTCTTCTCCCTCTTTCCTTTCCCTCCAGCTTCAAAATCTATGCAAGAAGGCTGGGGCAGTGGTGGGGATGAAGTGAATCTCAGTACTAGTCAGTGGGAAGATGAAGAAGGAGATATGTGGAATAATACTGCTTCACAAGAGAGCAGCTCCTCCTGTAATTCCTGGGGGAATGCCCCGAAGAAAGGACTTCAGAAGGTAAGACAAAAATCAAGGTGCTGTCTAAAAAGGAGTGGAATTAGTGTAACATATCTAGAGTGATTGTTCCGTTGCATTACACCTTAACTCTTATATTAGACCTCTGATACCTGAACACGAACACAGCTTGCCACTACAGTGGTTAAAGTACAGCCTACCTTGTTTCCAGGGAAAAATGGGGGAGCTTTGTACCTTGTTTCCAGGGGAAAATGGGAGAGCTTTGGCTTTAAGCATGTCAGATGCTTTGGGAGGTTTTGTTGTTGCTTTTGTTTTCTGTAAGTTTTAAAGCTTTCATGTATTGTAAAGAAATGAAAATGTATTAACAGAAACAAAAGGTGGTAACGGGGCTTTCAGACACTTTCCATGGTGGTAGGAAAGCAAACAGTAGTTTGTGATGAAATGGTTCAGCAAAAAAACCCCCTATTTCCTATTTCATGATTTGTATTCTTAATTTACTCATGTAAGTTTTGTACTGGTATGAGAACAAAGCAAACCTGCATTAATGCTGCACTCCATCGGGAACATGCTTTTATGTTAGGAAGTTTTCCCTTGCACAGTCTTTATTTCAGGACAAGGCCAGGCTGTAACTTAAAGGAATTGGGAATGCATTTAGCCGGTTTGTTAGTTATTCCATTTGCCAACAGTTAGGCCAGTGATTTGATCAAGTATGGTTGTTTCTTGTACTGTCCGCAGCCCAAAACAAATCCACGCTTGTCCCTTGGTACTTTCTGGAGAACTGAAAGGAAGAGACTTCTTAAGGATTTTGTGATAGAAAAGCTGCACAGAGATCTTTTAAAGGTGTTTATCTAGACGCTCTTGTTTGTTTTTAAGAAAATACACTGAGTAACATTCTTAACTTCAAGGTTGCAAACTTGGTTTTGGGAATGTTTTTCAGGAAGTGTTGTACTATTTCAGAAACTTTAATTAAAATGAAATTCGTAAATTCAAAGGTGGCTTTAATTCAGTGGTGAGCCAATCAAATACTAAATAGTACACTGAACACCTCTTCAGCGGAGATAAAATTTGCACACTTTGTGGGGGAAGAGAATCATAGTTACATTGTTCGGAGGGTTCTTCAATCCTTTCTAAATTAATGTACTAATACATCTTTCGGTAGCATGTATTATTAATATGAAAAACTTACCATCTATTTTATGTACATCTCACTAGTATGAACATAGGAACCAGACCATTAATGGAATCTCCCGATTTATTTACTAAGGGCATGAAGACATCTAGCAAGCAAGATGAGGCCTGGATCATGAACCGTCTGATAAAACAGCTCACAGACATGGGCTTCCCTGTGAGTAGTGTTCGCAGGCAGAACACGCATGCCCCAGCTTTGGCAGCTGACTGTCAGTGTTTGAGACTGTAGCCACAAAAAGATATTCAGTCTGTTCTTCTGGCTGGGAAGTAGTTCTGTTTCCTGCATTTAGACATTTCGTTTCATTTAGACTTCCCTTGTGAGGATGCTGAGGTGCTGGCACAGGGTGCCCAGACAAGCTGTGGCTGCCCCATCCCTGGCAGTGTGTCCTGGGTTCAGGACACAGTGTTCAAGGCCAGGTTGGACAGGGCTTGGACCAAGCTGCTCTTGTGGAAGGGTTGGAACTGGATGAGCTTTAAGGCTCTTTCTCACCCAAACCATTCCATGATTCTATGATTATTCTCGTTTCAGAAATCTCCACTGTAAGCTACTAGAGTGTTCTCTGAGATCACTCGATGATACATTTTGCATGATGACATTTACAGATCTTTTGAAGTTTGTAGTTTTATGAAACAGGTGTTACCAGTCCTTGGTTTTCTTAGAGAAAGGCATATCTTAGTGATATTTAAGTTGCCTGCAGAAAATGGGAAGACGGATTTAAACTGAACAGTAGGATTTGACCTTCTAGAACGGGTACTTGACAAATTGCAACTTAATTGTTGTGGGGATTGATGAAAGCAGAAAAAAAATGTGCACAGACATTATTTGTGCTGCCAAGTAAATATGAAAGTCGGCACTTAAGAGACAACTGTTTTCTCTGCTTTGAAACCATATAAGCATGGTTATTTTTCTCTAAACATAATTTGTATGTTTGGCAGAGAGAGCCAGCAGAAGAGGCCTTGAAGAGCAACAATATGAATCTCGATCAGGCCATGAGTAAGTATCTGTGTAACTTTTTTTTCCTTTAAATCAACACAGGAGCCATTCATGAGTCTAAGAGTTTAATCTTATCCAGATGATGGATAATATTTGTTTTCTTACTTCTGCTGTCTTAAGCAAGACCTACTTCTCTGAACTGCCAATGGCAAATTCATTGTCTTTGTGTTGCCTTTTTCAATACATTTCCCTTTTCTGTGAAGGTGCTCTGCTGGAAAAGAAGGTGGAAATGGACAAGCGTGGAATGGGAGTGACCGACTATAATGGAATGGTCACCAAACCCCTTGGCTGCCGCCCACCACCAATCTCCAAAGAGTCTTCCATGGACCGCCCCACCTTCCTTGACAAGGTAAGTTCAGGAATGTGAATGTTATACAAGTCAAAACAATACACAGTGTAGAAATACTGATGATTTCCAGTGTCTGCTTAGAAAGCTGATAGATAATTACATATTGCTGTTTCTCTTTTCCTTTCTTTTCGCAATCCTGTGGGGAATTTAAACCTTGTGGAAAGGACCAATGATTTGATCCCCACATAGAAATAAAACAATGATCATCCCCAATGTTACACTTGGAAAGAAAACTTACTAAGGAATCAGTAATGCAGTGGAACTAGAAATGGGAAGAACAAGGAAATGGAGCACAGAAAACGTTTCACTCTGCAAGAGTCTGGAGTCAGTGACCCTTGCCCAGATTAATGATCAGGCAGGACCAAAGCCAAAATCTTGAAGAATTAGGCTCCTGATTCCTGTCTGAGTTTTGAGTGCCTTACAGATTTCAGTTGAAGTTCAGTACTTAATAGGAACAAAGACCTGAGGTATTTTTGTTAAGTAAAGAGCAGACACGAAATCATAAATAGCTTCTCCCATGAGCTTCCTTTCCTGTGATCACGTATGACAAATTTTCCAGCACCATGTAAGGACTGAGGGAGAAGGCAGCTCCAGAAGTTTGTGGTGTCCAAGATTCAAACTAAAGAAAAGGATGTAGGGAAAAACAGAGCCAAATCTTCAGTAGGAAATGATTTACAACCTGACAAATCCCTCAGAATCTTCCCCCAAATTATTAATAAGGGAAGAAAAATCTCTTGGTGCTCTTCTTTATTTCACAAATTATTTGAAATGTTCTTAAAGATGGAATGGGTGGTTTCTGAATGCAGAAATCTGTTGCCTTTCGCAAGCAATGCTGAAACCAATTCATTTTTCACAAGCTGTTTGCAGGATGTGAGACAGAAGTAATCTCTAGTCTTGTTAACACAGGCTGTATTAAAAACTTCACTGACCCTGAATAGTGATTACCCTTCCAGCCCTTCACCCTCTGTTTTTTTAGTCTTAACTATAGTGTTATCCTTAAAGTTACGGTTTGTGTTGTGACAGGTTTCCAGGTGTTGTGCTAAGAAAATTGGCATGGTACTACTCTAGGACATCTGATAAATACTGACCTTTTCATGACAACTATGACTGTTTGCACTGTCATCGCAGGCTAAACAGTTTGCTGAGTTTTAGTGTTGGTACAGTGCAGACTGTAAACAAGTTAATTTGATTAAACACAAATGGATCTTACATAATTACGGGTTATTTATGTGAATAAGCTAAAATTAGCACATATACTAAATTTGCTTTAGAGGGTCCTGGCATATCAAAAGGTTTTGTAATAGTTCAGTGCTGCCACAGTGCTGCAGAATCGAGGGTAATAGCAGCTTCCTGCAAAGATTATGTATTGGAAAACTGCTCTTCTGCTTTTGGGGGAATAATATTTGTTCTTTGTGGGCTCCCTACTTAAGATGGACACCACATCATTCAGATACATTTTCTTTTTCCTTAAACCAGACTGAACTGCTTGTGTGTTTCCTCCAATGTCAGGCTCAGTCTGGGTCATCTTCCTTCCTTTTCCCTTCCTGCCATGTAAAGTTCATTCTTAACTATGGCAAATCAGTTTGCTGGTGACAGACTTTAATGAATATGTTGGTTGAAAGATCTCTCTCCTGAAGAAGGTCACAAAATTCACGTGGGCATGCCAGTTAACCTTTTCTTTTCTAGAGTAACAGGAGCTTGAGCAGTACAATTGTTGCCAGAGAGAGAGGTGCATTATGTACAGCATGATGCATAATTACAGAAACATATGTTAAACACCACCATTGAGAAGGGAATTCTACAATCATTAATATTCATACAGCAAGTAAAATCTGTCAGTCTAGGCATAGTCTGTCACAGTGACTTTACTATAACAAAGGAAATAATCCCAAACTCTATTTGTTAGCTATCAGTGTTGAGCAACTTGGTAAGTGAATTAAGCAAATAGAGGTTCTACTGTAAGAATAGATATTTTTTCCAAAGAAATTCTTTTCAGATTTGCAGCTCTTGCTACTGGAGCAACTTCTTCCCCAAGCCCTCCTTTCCCTTTGAGGGACTATTTCAGAGTATTTAGCCTGGAGCTGTCTTGCTTCCTGCTCCGATCAGTCTTGGTCAGTGAAAAAGTGGTTTGCACAGCTGAAGCACTGCAGCCAATGTTCCTTATTTTACTTCCCGTCTTAGCAAGTCATTATCCTTTTTCTTGGCTTTGCTAAGTCTTAAGTAAATTATGTGAGGTACCTCTTCATGACGTAAGTTGAGTTAGTGTGCTCACTGCTGCCACTCTTCCTCAGCTGATTCCCACTCAGCTCACCTGAGTTGAGACTCCAGGATTTTTCTCCTGCATTTTCTCTGACAGGTAAAGCCAGCACTTACTCTTTTTCATTTTAATCTTATGCATTTGAGGAGAGAGAATTTACAGCCCTGACATTTGCTTCTGAACCCAGTGAACTCCCTGTTCTCTCTGGATTAGTAGTGGTCTGTGCAGTTGAACTTCACCTTTGACTGTTTGCTTTCACTTGCTCCTCAGTATTTGCTGCAGATACTCTTTATTCTGTGCCACACTGAGTCTGTCTTTGTCACTTAGTACTTTGTTAATTGTATTATTTGTTAGGATGTTGTCTTGCCCTGTAGCACCATAAAAGGAGAAGGAAGAAAATCCAGTGGCTTCAAGGAAGTAAAGATCCAGCAGTACCCTGATACGTTATCTTGTTCTTGGTGGCGATCACACTGTACTTGGGTATCAGGTTTGCTTGAGGATGTCACCTGATGTCTTTTGGAGCCATCCAATTTGTAAGGAAAGCATCTTTAAAAATACCAGACATAAGCCCAGAGTGCTTCAAAGGGTCTTTTCTGAAAGTGGAGGGATTTGGGTTGGGTACCTTCCACTCCTGAGTTCTGGGACTCAAGTTTGGTGCGCGTTGTCACTGCACCTGTTGAGTGGTGTTCTAAGCTCTGAAGGGGAATGTGGTGGTTTGCTGATCTGCACTGATCACCACATAATTGAGAATCTTGAACCATATAGAGGTGTCACTTAATTTTTTAATATAGTCCAGGTGCAAGTGTTGAACTCTGGACCACTGCATTAGTTGTGGTCAAAAGTCAGGTCAGCTCTAAAGAGAAGTACCATCAGCCTACTTTGACCCTAGTTCAAGCTTGCCTTGTGTGAGGCTTCTGTTGGCGCCCTGGCAGACTTGTTTTCCCTCCTGCTCTCCTCTCCCTTTGCATTTTTAAGCTTTCTCTCATAATGGCAGCAGAGAGGCCTATGTTCTTTGCCCTGATGCTGCTTCCAAACTTTCTCCCAGATTCTTGAGCATGTAGGAGATTGTGGAATTCTCACCTTACAAATTAAGTCTCCTTTTCACTCCTGTCTTATTTTCTGATTAGCTCTTCCTCTCTGCTGTTGAGAAATCCAGGTCTACAAGCCTTGATGCCTGTTGGCTGCAGTCACATTCTTCTAAAACTATTCTCAGTAGACTTCTTCCTTGTTTCTGATTAAAGCACAATGTTGGAATCTTTTCCTAATCATAGAATAGTCAGGTTTTAGGTCCATTTAAAAAAAGTCTAAAGCAGTGCTGGATTGAGCATGGTGATGGCCATTCAGATGTAGGGGATTTGTTTGATTGATTAGCCTGTGGTAGAAATGTAACGTAAATCTGTAAGAAAACCACTGAAGAGGAAAGGTTAGGTAGGAAAGATTACTCTTCAGGAAACAATTATTACATAAAAGGGCCTGAAAAATAATGGATCACAAACTATTGTCGGGCGTACAGGTGTCACTTCGTCTAGGATGAGAATGAATGAGGAGTACTTGATGTTGACCAACTGAAATGCTTTTTGTTAAATGAATCGATTTCGGATCCACTTACAGAGCAGAGCTTTGTGCAGCACAGAGGGCACATTATAACAAGTTCAGATTACAAAAATAGAACAAAATGAATGTGAACAATTGTTATGAAATTGCTGCAGAAGACATTTGCTGCAGTTAGCCAGGGAACACACTTGTGTGAAGGTGGGTGTGCAGCAACAGTCCACTTGTTCTGGATATTAGATGCCTAAGTCTCCAGTGTGGCTTGTCCTCCACCATCCCTGGCACTGCTTATGTCCAAAGTGAGACAAAATAATGGGAATGAGACAAGACTTGAATAAATTTAGAGGGCTGGGAGGGACCACATTGGTCTTTCGTGGTCAATAGGCCTGTTCACATAGGAAGCAATGGCATCTGAAGGCGAGATAGCGCACGGAGCTTGAATCGATTTTCACTTTAAAGGGGGAAGGGTAGAATTGTAAACATAAGTCTGTGATCTAAGGAGAAACCCTTGAACCTGTTCCTGTCATGCAAGCTGCAGTTGTTTGTGGAGTGTGACTGATGTCCAGTAGAATGTAAAATATCTTGAGCTGCGAGGCCTCGGGGATATCATTAGAAAATGTCAGTGTCCCCCTCAGGATAGTCAGATAGCATGTCAAGTGTCACTTTGCCTTACAGTAAAGAAACTTTTGCTTTGCATCAAAGCGGAGCTGTTGAAAATGCATTTTTCAGGATTAACTTGGAACATAAAATTTACCGAATGTGCTTGCTGCATTTGCTCATTTATTTGGGTCTCTGTTTGTGGACTGGGCTGCTTTTGTAACAAAGGAGGTTTATCAGTATCTCACAATCTTTTGGGGCATTGAATTTATTGGTTGAAAGAACCTAGCTTCTCACCTATTTAACCCCTTTTTTTTGCAGTGAATATACTGCCCGAGAACCACCAGTCCAGCACATTGCAAATTAAAGATTTTTCACTCTGCCTGTTTTTGGAGCTCTACTTTGTACACAGTGTTATTTGATCATACTTGCCGCAGGCTTCCCAGACATCAAAGCACAGTTTGAGATAGAACTCAGTAACCCACTGTATTACTAGCTAGATATCTACCTGTTTGATTGAGGATTATATGATTTTATTTTCTGACTTGCTGTTTGCCCCCCGTGGGCACTGCCTTCTGTGCCTCATATCCATGTTCAGCCGTGGTTCCTTGCAACCCGGTTATCAGAGGGGACTCCTTATGTCTTGCTAAAATCTGCCTCCTCCTGGGGGTCACTAAGGCAGGGTCTTAATTGCTTTCCCAGGAAGGCCACACAGACAACATTATCATTATTGGGTTTAAGTATTTTTGTTCATTGGGTGCGTTAGAGTGTAGTATTTCATAGTGGCTAATAATAACTCAGTGGTATATGAATATTAAAAAAGTCTCATGTGGCTCCCTTAGGAAAGGGGACTAAAGCAAAAATGTTTTTTTAAGAGCAGAGCTATGATGTGGAACCAAACACACACTGATGCCATATCAGCTGATCTGGCCCTTCCCAAATTCTGGGTTAGCAAAAGCAGTATCTCCTGTGCCTGTGCTCCGCTGCTGAGTTCACCAAAAAGAAGACTTCCCTGAAACGTGCTGGGTCTCTTCCATTTCCACCTTTCAGTCTGCTGGAGAGGAGAGGAGAAAATCTAAGAGGGAGGAGATGATGGCCACATATTAGCTCTGCTAGAATAAAATCCTCCTTTCCTTCCGGAGAAGTGGGTGGGGGTGGTTGTGCATTTGTGAAATAAGTGCAACAAATCAAAGAAAAACAGTACCTTAATCCAATTTCTCTGTTTTTTCTCCCTTCACTTCATACTTTCATTCCCTGTTATTCATACCCTTATTTTTTATTATTATGATTTAATATTTTCATCCATCCCATGCCCTTTTATATTCCCATGGGACACTGTTTGTGCTGCCTGCTCCTGGGCACCGCACACAGCTCACCCTTTCTTTCTCCAATCAGGATGGCGGCCTAGTGGAAGAGCCCACTACTTCACCATTTTTGCCTTCACCAAGCCTGAAGCTCCCCCTTTCAAACAGTGCACTCCCTAATCAGACCCTGGGCGGGATTGCCTCAGGGCTGGGCATGCAAAACTTGAATTCTTCTAGACAGGTAAGGCTGTCGGGGGAGATTCCAAGTTCAATTTTAGCTCTCTTGGACTCGCTGCTAGTGCCCATCACTGAAAGTGGGTGCAACACCTTTGTTCACATGAAGTATCAATGGAAAAACTTCCCTGCTGTGTAAGCACTTCATGTTATAGGACATTAAAACAACTGCTTAGTAGTAATTAGCCTGCTAATTATATGCATCCATTCAGAAGAGACACTGGTGTTACGGATTTATACCATTACCCCTAGTATAGCTCTGCCTTGACTGATGTGAGGTTTCATGTTTTGAGGCATTGCTAATGGTCACAGAATCTAAGGCAGAGACATTGCTCTAATTTATCTTTCCTGGCTGGCATAATTACTCAGTGATGAGATGGGTAAGAGGTGATGTAGGCGTTTTTATTCCTGCTAAAGCAGGAATTTATTCCACGAGAGTGGCAAGGCAGCTCATAGCTTTGACAGGTAAGAAGGGAACTGTGCTTCTAGCACCTCTGGTCAAATCAAGAGGAGTGTTTTGGCCCCTGGGTAGGACATAAGATCATTTAGGTTGGAAAAGATCTTTAAGATCATCAAGCCTAACTGTTAACCCAGCACTGCCAAGCCCACCACTAACCTATGTCCCTCAGGGACACATCCACACATCTTTTAAATCCCTCCAGCAATGGAGCAGACTCCACCACTGCCCTGGGCAGCCTGTTCCAATGCTGGACAACCCTTTTGGTGAAGCTGTTTTTCCTCATAGTGTATTTAAACCTCCCTTGACACAGCTTGAGGCCATTTGCTCTTGTTCTATCGCTTGTTATGTGGGAGAAGAGACCCGATAACCCACCTCACTGTGCTGAAACCAAAAGAAAAGGAGGAAAAGAAGATGGAGAGAAAGATTGATAAACACCACAAGACTGAGAGTCCATAAACTACTGTTGATTATGCAAAGGGTTTTTTTGCCATATAAATTGAAGTTCCAGCAAAGATAAGATATAGCAATGCAGAAGAACTCTGTCATTTTGTGATGGCTTTTCTTACGTATATTCTTTCAAAGTTAGTTTTCTAAAGGCAATACTTGTCAGGCATCTACAGCCCATTAAGCATATCTTTCAGAAGCAGAGACTGCACTAATAGCATGTCCACTATCAATAGGTTGGTAAAATAACTAAGTATAAAAATTGCCTGGCTAATTTAAGGCCTGGGATGCTGTGAGTTTAATGACTCCATTCTCGTGGCTCTTCCTACACAAATGCAAACATTTTTGTCAAGTACTTTTCATTGTTCATCTTGTGACCCTCTAGGGTTATGCATCCTTATAAAAGCGATCTTCAGCTTCAGCTGTCTTTTGTTCAGGCATCTGTGCAATGTTTTGGAGGTTTGGGATGTTGTGATCTTTGCCGTGCCTGATTCTAAACCTGATTGTCAGTACACTCTGGAGGTGCTGGTTTCTTTATCTATGCTGGTCATGATCACTGAGGAAATAAAAAACTTCCAGGTTATGTGTTGAGTGATGTTTTTAAATGCCAGTGTCTGTCTTGTCCTGCTGTAGATACCGAGTGGCAATCTGGGTATGTTTGGCAATAGCGGAGCAGCACAAGCCAGGACCATGCAACAGCCGCAGCAACCGCCAGTGCAACCTCTTAATTCATCCCAGCCTAGTCTTCGTGCTCAAGTGCCTCAGTTTCTATCCCCTCAGGTTAGACAATACTTCCACTCTTGAGTTTTCCCTTTCCCTGGAACTCATCCATATGCACTCTCCTCTCCATATGCATTCTGTCATGCTCCTGAGGCTTTGCAGCTACTCCTGCCTGGCTGTATCTGTGTTGATGTATTTACTAGCCAGTAAGCATGTTACATTGGTAAGATGGTCTCGTGTGTATGTTCTGTAGGTTGTCTGTGTGGGCACATTCTTTTTTTGTGAAAAAAGTAGTGTTTCAAGAGGGCTGGGAATCTCTTTTTCTATAAATGGACATTTAAGTATGGTTATTAAGATCTGTAGTAGAGCTTCTTCATGGTACTTCTGTTCGTGGCACTACTGCTAATAGTATTTTCCAGCTGGTATCTTATGACTCTTATAAATGGCTTACACAGTTGCCAGTGTTAGAAGTAAATGTACGGTGTTTAATACACTTCTCTTTCTCAGGTTCAAGCACAGCTTTTGCAGTTTGCAGCAAAAAACATTGGTCTCAGCCCTGCACAGTTAACCTCGCCAATTAATAATCCTCAGCATATGACGATGTTGAACCAGCTCTATCAGCTGCAGCTGGTAAGTGAAAAGACATGGCAAATAAGGTCTAAAACAGAATTTGAAGGCAGGAAGATAAAATAAGGGAGTGGCTAGCTAAATTTTAAATGCATGTGACAGATCTTTAAAACAATCACATGCTGATTTCTTCGATAAAGTTTCTTTTTAAAGAAACAAAATCATGGTTTTTGCCTCAGGCTTTATAAACAGTCATTTCTGGAATAATTATCCTTTACAGCTGATAAGTAGAACTAAAGAGTCAAGTTGTCTTTGTACTGAATGAGTACCATAGTATATTCTCAAACGTCACTACTCTGTACATGCCAATGTACGCAGTGATTGACCAAGTGGGAGATTTGTGTCACAACATAAAGAGAGAAATCTCGGCAGTGCCAATCCCCCGAGTTACCCGGAGAACTTCCTTCAGCTGCCTCAAGAAATGAGAAACTGTAGGGTACACTTTCTGGAATTAATGGCATTTGTATTAAACGCAGCATGTGATGAGAACCGCTTGGTTTTGGAAAGCTGTGTACTTCGTTGTACTGGCAAATTTTACATGACATCTGAAGATATCTAATTGGATTTTAAGGATATTTTAAAAAGCTGTACTGCTAACACTAAGTACTTGCTAGGTTTAAACCTACAATTGAGGATGACAAACTAGCTTAGGTGCTGATCTTAATGTGCTGGTCCACGTCCTTTATTAGTAGCAGTGTGTGATACTGTTACTCATTTCTGGTGATGTTTCCTAGTGCTGAGGAGCGCAGTGTAGATTTCATGCCGTGGTAGCAATTGAACAGTACCCAGCTACTTGAAAAATGGCTGACAGAACTCCTTTGGATTTTAAATTGATGTTTTTCAAAGAAACACCTTGGAAAAGAAATTTACCTCCCCATGACCCACATTCAAACACATGGAATTTTTCTGGAGTAAAGGAGCACGACTGATTAAATACCAAGTGTTGTCAGAACCCAGAATGGCCAATAAGAGTACTAACTATTGGTGTTTATCTTATCTATAAGATATTACAAACGTCTATGTTAATTTTTGCTTTGTGTTACAATTTTTTCAGGGAAAAAACCGTACACTTCTATCTTTAATGACCTCATCGCTCACAAACTTACTCATCAGGCTTTTTATTGATGTGTTCGGTTTAATGAAAACAGACAAACGAAAACTGAACACTAGACTGTGTTATAAATGTGTTCTAAAATGCATTTGTAACAAGATTGTTACTTTTGCTTCCTTGGGAGTTTTCAGAAAACTCCCAGTGTTTTTGTCTTTTCTATTCTATAATGTACCAGAGTAGTTCAGACAAGCTTGTTTGGCTTTGTGTATGTGTGTTAGGACCTCTGACCTCTCACTTCTGTCTCTTAGGCGTACCAACGTTTACAAATCCAGCAGCAGATGTTACAGGCTCAGCGTAACGTTTCCGGACCCATGAGACAACAGGAGCAGCAAGTAGGTTTGCATGCCGGTTCAATCTCTCTGCAAGAATTTGTCTTCAGTAGCTTAAAGAGATTGTACTGCTTATAGCAAAGCAGCTATAGCACCCTTAGAAACAATAAGTGCATGGCTTGAGTATTGACAGGAAGGAGTGCTAGAGCAATGAAGCTATTTTACAGCATTCATTTATTGAAGGAAAGCTCTTCAACTCTTAATATGGTCAATTTTTATTTGTAAAGAGATCTATTGTGTTATTTCACTGTAGTTTCAGACACAAAAAATCTAGTCTTTTTGTTCAGCTGAGCATTTATTGATTCTTTTCCTTGCCAGGTTGCACGTACAATCAATAACATGCAGCAGCAGATCCAGCAGCACCAGCGCCAGCTGGCCCAGGCCCTGCTTATGAAGCAGCAGCCTCCCCCTCCGCATCTATCTTTGCACCCCTCTGCAGGCAAATCAGCCATGGATAGCTTTTCACCCCATCCCCAGGCTCCCAGCCTACCTGACCTGCAGACCAAAGAGCAACAGTCTTCACCGAACACCTTTGCTCCTTACCCTCTTGGTAAGTGTCCTTCTTTAAAGCAGTTCCATATGAAAGTTAGAGGGAGGATATTTCCTTAATTGAGCATCCAAATATTTTGCTCCACTGTATAACAAATGCAGAAATAGAAAGATACGTTTATTAAATAGTGTTGAAATGCCAAAACAAAATCACAGTACTTCACCCCTATCTGGTAGCACCTGCTCAGGAGGACTGTATTCGCTTACCTGTACTCTGCCTACAAATATCAGAAGGGAAGATGTGCTTAATTAAGTACCTACCTATGTTGCTATTTATGAACTAAATATAAATTAACAGTGTCATGTTGTAAAACACATAAATGTCATATTGATAAACAGGAATGTCATCTGAAAGTCACGCAAAGTCAGCTTTCCACCCTAATCAGCACTGGTAAGGCATCAGTTTTGATCAGTGTATTTTAAGAAGGATGTGGCTCAGTTTGAAGGAATGCAGATGAGTGTTGTGCAAATGATGAGATGTTTTAAAACCATGACTGCTAAGGAAAAAAGGGAAATCCTCTGCTCACTTTGGTCTGAAGAGTAGACTCAAGACACATGCAGGGATCTTCAGAATGTCAAAGATACCTACGAAGAATTTCCTTGCATGTGGCTAGTGCAAGAGGTAATAAGCTTCTATTGTGTAAAAAGAGATTTAGTTAAACATTAAGGATCACTGATTTGCTCTAAGCAAAGAAGATTACTGGAGTAAATGACCTGGGAAGTTCTGAAATGTTTCTCACTGGTCAGTCTGCGGTAGGCTGGACACAGATCTGTCAAGTATGATTGATGTCAATGAGTTCAGCCTTGAGAGAGCATGAACAAAACAACCTTTCAGACCTGTTTCCTGTGCGATTGTTTGTATGCTACCTCATTCATGACATGAAGGAATTCATTTAATCTCTTTGTGACTCTTTACACTGTGTACAATGAAATTGCCAAGCTATATCTACCATGCAGCACTTTAGAAGGTAATTCTGACTATCGTTAGAGGGAGGGAGCATCAGAAGGCAAAAGAATTCATGAACTAAAGTTTAAGAGGGAGATTCTTAATCATACCTCAGCTTCCTGTCATTTGCTAACATTCAGGATTATATATCAAAAAGGACTCAGATTCGTGTCACAGAACCATGTCACAATTGTTCCCTAAACACAGTCTGATTTCGTTCTGTGTATATAAAATATATGCCTGAATACTGCAATACCTGCTCAAATGAATGGCAGCCATTTGTATGACCTTTTAATTCGTTGCTTTCTTTGGGATTTGTAGTGTTGTTAGCAAACTGAAGTGGCAGACATCATGGGCCTGCACTGGTGAGACATCAGGAACACTTTGGTTTGGCAGTGGAATGCTGCAGATTCCTCACTGTTTTAAACGTAGCATTCCAGGGCATTCTTCCAGAAGGCCTTTTAGGAGGCAAGTGAAGAGACTGCAAGTAGAAATACTGACAGCTTCAAAATAGTATCCCTACAGCTTTTCTTTTGTTTCCGCTTTTAGCAACGTTTTAACATTTTCTGAATTCACCCGAGCTACGTTGGTGTTCCCATAAAAGCAAAAGTTCTTGACAGCAGTTGCAAATAAGCGTAGTAATTTACTGTACACATGGACAGATGTCTGAAAGTCAGCATTTCATAACTCCTTTAGCTGGGTTTTTAAACACATCTTCTATTCCCCCTATTACGGATATCTAATGACCTATTTCCCCTTAGCTGGACTGAACCCGAACATGAATGTAAATAACATGGACATTACTGGTGGTTTGTCAGTGAAGGACACTTCTCAGTCCCAGTCTCGCCTTCCTCAGTGGACACACCCCAACTCAATGGATAATCTGTCTAGTGCTGCTTCTTCGCTTGACCAGAACTCCAGCAAGCACGGTATGTTACATTTTGTCTCAGTGTCAGCCTGACTTTTTGAGACTTGACGCATATTGCAATGGCATTTTTGTATTCTCAAGTTACTATTTGCAGTCAGTGCTCATAAGTGGTTGGTACAGAGTGCCCTTTGAGACTGGGGCTCTTTTACAATTATCTCCGCAGTCACATTCAGCAGTGCATCTAAGTGCTTGCAGCTATTGTTTCCTACATGCAGTGTAGGAATGTTTTTCCATTTGCTGAATTTTCTCGCCCAGAACATGGAGTCCAGGTAAAGCAAGCCACTACTGTTGGCAAAACAAGTACATAGTTACCCACCCTGGGAGTTAGGAGCACAAACTTCACGTTTTTGCAGAAGTGTTTGCTAATGTTTGAACACTTTTATCCCTAACACCTCCAGTATCCTGAGTATCCAGTATTCTTTTATTTCCCGCACCGAGTTTATTCTGTTAGAACATGGTGCTGTTAACTTTACTGTATCCTGGATTTTATTATGAGAAGCATGCATGATTTCTTTTACAGTAGTTTATTCTGCAAGTAGCTGTACTGGTTGTGCCAGGTTGTTGTTTGCTAGTTTGTAGGACATGAGAATGGCATTTCAAATCATCCACCCCATCAGCAATGAACTCCTAGAGAAGATAGCTTGCTTATAGGGGTGTTTGTTAGTATGCTGTCTCAGCAAATTCCTATTTACTATCAGTGTAACAAATTGAATTACTTAGTAGTCTCTTTTTGGCAGTAATGTAATGCACATATATTTAGCTTGAATGTCTCGATTGGACGAGTGGTGTATCTCACAGCTCTAATTCCTAGGAAGGCTTCAGAGGCTGTTAAGCCTTGCTTACTGTGTTTACATGTTAATTTTCCTTTCTACCTTTGTAATACAGAAAGAAAAAGAAAAAAAGAAGAAAACAACAAGCTATAGGGACTGATGAAATTCCATACCCAAAATTAGTGCCACTCCTAAGCAAAGCCTTTCCATTTCATTCCTTACAGGTGCTATACCTGGAGGTTTAAGTATTGGTCCTCCGGGAAAGTCCTCCATTGATGACTCTTACAGCCGGTATGATCTGATGCAGAACAGTGAATCACCCGCCAGTCCACCCGTAGCTGTTCCTCACAGCTGGTCACGTGCCAAAACTGATAGTGATAAAATTTCCAATGGCTCCAGCATAAACTGGCCACCAGGTAACAACATATATGTAGTGTTTGTGTCAAACCGATGTCCCTAAAACGTGGTTTTATTTATTGAATCTTTATGCCTTCTGCTACACAGGAACTTTGGAGAATTATGACTTTATATACTCTTCTTCTTATTACATTTGCAACAGAGTTTCATCCAGGAGTGCCATGGAAAGGACTGCAGAATATTGATCCTGAAAATGACCCTGATGTTACTCCTGGAAGTGTTCCAACTGGGCCTACCATAAACACCACGATACAGGATGTTAATCGCTATCTTCTCAAGAGTGGAGGTAAACACACAAATCACATGTACATCTGTGTATACTTTATTCTTTCCAAAAAAGGTGACTTCCTGTATTATGGATATAGTAAATTTTTGCATGTAATCCTAATGCCTCTGCTCTGAACTTTCACTGAAAACCAGAAATACTTGATTTAAGTGTGGGACTAAAAGGTTTCTGGTTTTCCGTGGGAAATATTTTTATATTGGAAAAGGGTATGAGATGTAATACAAACTTCTGTGAAACCTCTAGCACTTTGTTTTGAGCAAGATTTTACTCTCCGTCCTGACCACCCTCCTGCACACACTTTGTGAAATACTCAGAGGACACAACACGAAAGTTCCAGAGTTGTTGCTGAAGCAGCAGCCTTCTGTCACACTACTTAATTGTAGCTTTGTTAGAAGATCAGTCAGCAAAATCAATTAGAGCTGTTTTATCCCTAAAATCATCAAAGAAAAAAGGGAATGGGTTAGTCAACTAGTATTCCCAGTGCCATTTCCATTCCTTTTGCTTTGGCAGTCCTTACTTCAGAATTGAAAGAGTATTCTCTAAAATAATAAGCCACTGGGATTATGCTACTTGTTAACTAGATGCACTGCAGCTGGATCAAGGGAAAGGTGGCTCGGTTTAGTTGTGCTCAGTGTTCCAGTATAGGGAAGTTACCTGCTGTCTGTTAGAGCACTGTAATATGCATAGGAATAGTAAAATCAGGTTGGCAGGAAGGACCTGTCAGGATTAAAAATGCGGGGCTTGTTCTGATAGTTATATCTGTGATACCTGCATAGATTGAAAATCAGAACTGTCCTTGCTCTGGGTTTGTTAACTCAGACAAAGGGATGTGAATTGTGAGGGAAAGGAGGCAGGGGTTTTCATTGCCTCGAATTAGTTGTCTCTAACCTGAAAACAATCTTTATTTAAGCTGAAACATGAAGTATTTGTGTGCATGACTAATGTGGAATTAACTTTTAATGACCCAAATGTACTGCGAGGGTTAGGCAACATGGATTGTTTGAAGTTCTAAAAAGAAAAGGATAGACACAGTTCAGTCACAGATCAGGTATGGCGCATCCAAGATACACTCCCATTAGGCCAGAAGCCTAGCCCTACAGAGCTGTAGTTAGATGCTGCCTACTGCAGGTCTTCTTGCTTTATAGAAGGCAAGTGCACATTAGTTCTCTTGGTGTGTAATTTGTCTGTGGAATGAAGAGATAATCACCCTACTTAGAGAGAGTTAGTATAGATGAGCTTTGCAGAAGTAAACGGTCCTCAAGAGCCAAAACCTTCTGAAAGACAGTGGCTGTTGGGGTCCGTGAATGCTTCCTTTCCTTATTAGATTTTTAGCTTGCTAATGATATAATGTAAATTAAAAATGTAGCTGCTAAATCTGTTTCTTTATGCTTGTATAAGCGAGGTGTTTGCTGCTAGGTAAATTTGTTATTGTCAGCACGCCTCCATATGAGCCTGGGGCTTTCATGACATGCTGCCAGGAGGAGGCTGTGTACTACAGACTGTATTAACAGAGCAGATCTCCAGTTAGAGGAGCAGACTGTGATGTATACCATCCTTGCACTGCACACACAGAAAGAGACAAAACCTGAGCTTTTGGGTTGATTTGAATTTCATCCTGTTTGCTGAGGAAGCTTTGCGGAATCAGCCAGCCTTAGCCCCCTGGAATAAGGGACGGTTTCAGCCCTGGGCCTATGGGCCTTTCAATCTGATATAATTTCCTCACTCCTGCCTAGGGCATAGATTATGTCCAGAGAGGGCCTTGATCTAGAGTTGTTTTGCTTGAGACTGATGTCTGTTTTGGTGTCCTTTGGAGTACAGTAGGTCTAGATAAGGTAGATTGGTTGGTTGCTGTTCCAGTTGGATGTTATAGCCTGTGTTTTTTATTGAGCTGCGAGGGAAGAGATTGCCCTTTTACTTAGTTCCTTCTACCTCAGTACAGAGCTCTTTTCCAAAGAACTCACGTATTTTTATTAGTCAGTTAAAGATGCTTCAGTATCACAGTCCATCTATGTATGTCAGGAATGATAAGTCACCTAGGATACACACTTTATTTTGTTGGTGGCTAGAGAGAATGCTTCCAGCTCTTCGGGTATTTATAATGAAGATATTTCATTTTATGTTCAGTTTCTTTCATTTGCTTGCCACTAAGGAAATTGTATGTATGCTTAGATAGCTCCTCAGATCGTAAATGATTTACCAAGATGGTTTCAGGCTATTTCATTTAATGTTACCAGTTTGAGAAGAGATTGCTGAAATACATCCTTACTTTACTGAAAGTCTGCAAAAATCTAAAGATGTTTGTGGGCATTAGGATGTAGAAGAAGTGCTTACCTTGAGTAATTTAGGGCAAATCACCCATGGTAAGAGGTTAGTTTATCATATGCATCTATGCTCATCTACAGTTGCCATTGCTTAAGTCAGCCAGCAGAGCACCTTAATAAATGAAGCCTGTTCCTTGAGACCAAACAGTTCAACACTGATTTTTTTGAGTCATGTATTTTAAAGGAAATGCAGAGTTTATCTTCTGCACTGGTGCTAGTACATTTGCTACTGTGCCAGCTTTCTTTTCTTCTCTACTAAAGACTTCTGCTTCACTTTATCATGCTTTCTGTAACATTTCATTCCTAGACTTCTGAGACCAGGCTGATTAAGGAAAATGCCTTGCATGGTTTGTATTTGCACATAATAGATTTGCTTATGTCACACCAAACATCATTATGCTCATCTTTCTTAGTTGATTCTCTGCTGGTTCTGCAGGGTCATCCCCAACATCATCTCAGAATGCCACGCTGCCTTCATCGAGTGCCTGGCCGCTTAGTGCCTCCGGCTACAGTAGCTCTTTCAGCAGCATTGCATCTGCACCTAGCATTGCAGGTACGAAAAATGGCCTTTCTACTTTCACATCCTTCTGCATCCTGAGAAAAGGCCCTAGAAAGTGCTTTCCTAGTTATTATAGTAGTGCTACTATAGACAGAAGCCTGTTTTTCAGTATTGTGCTAGGTAGTAGGCAGCTCTCCTGGCAGCTCTTCAGTGGTGAGCATTGGATGGTATGCCTGGAATTGTGCTAAGGAAAAATGTATTTATTCCACTGGTGCCACATGCTGTCACTCTGTATTGGCATCGAGATCTCTTAATGACTGTTTCCGTTGCAGCTTTGAGGAGGAATATTGTCTAGGGCCTCAGTGGAAACA
Source organism: Psittacus erithacus (assembly GCA_009867235.2). Lineage (NCBI taxonomy): Eukaryota > Metazoa > Chordata > Aves > Psittaciformes > Psittacidae > Psittacus > Psittacus erithacus. The sequence continues at coordinate 8,196 of WYDI02006108.1, read as the reverse complement.
CCGCTGCTAAACCCTTCCAGGAAGATCAGATGTGAAAGTTTTGTTAATAAACTCACTGTTAAAAGTGAACCATCTTCAGCTCAGGAAAAGGTTTAGTACCACCTCAAGGAGGTACTCTGCATGGCTCTGAAGGGGTTGGGTTTGGGGCTCTTAAATGTCTTTTTAATAGTCAGCCAAAAGCCTGAGGCTCCCCTACATGGCTGAGCTTATAGATGGTCTAAACAAATTGCCTCATTCATTTTAATGAGCTTTACATTCTGGAGCATTTCTGTCTGCAAATCACGAAGACATTGCTTATGAACTAGCTACCTAAATACCCAGTTTGTCCCATTATGAAAATGTGTTGGAGCTGTTATATGGATTGTATTAAACATTTTCGTATCTATTCAATGAAAACACTCTTCTTTGAATAAAGAAAGGTGCAATCTCCAGGTCATATGCAGAATTGAAAACCAAAAGGGGTTATGTGAAATGTTTTACCCCAGTGAAAGGAAAAGAAAGGAATTACTTGCTTTCCTTTTATCTGCCATGCATTTCTGCTTTATTTGCTTTTTATTGTTTTGCAGTGTCACCTAATCTTTGTGTTAACCCCATGAAAAGTAGTGACATAGCAACATCTAATCTGTGGTAATGTGCGTAAATCATGTGCTGAGCTGCTCTGAGTTCTAACACTCAGGCTTTTTTACCCTTTCTCCCCACTGTTTTACCCGTGTTTAAAGCTTTCATCATCATTGTCAAATTCTTTTTGCTGCTGCAGTGTGCAAGAAGATGGAAGAGGGGTTGCCCTTTCACTCAAATTGATATGATTCAGTATAAAATCATTGAGCTAGCTGATTCAGATAAATTGAGAAAATTTGGGGAGTGTGTGTGTGTGTATAGACCTGAGGCTGTGATTTGGTGACCAGTAAATTTGGCTCTAGGACTGATAAAACCCCTCAATGGCTGCCTGATTCAAGGTACTGATTCAGTATAAGCTTCATCTGCCAATTCAAACCTGGGTTTAAAAAAATCCACAAGATTTTGGCATCTGCGACTTTGTCAGACCAAGTATTTTCTTTCTACCTGCAATCAGCATTAAAGCATTAAGGCAGCATAACCACAATGTCATTTGCTCTGGCAGAAGATGCAGTGATGTGACCATTTCAGTCCATTCCATGTGCTGCTGGTGTTAGAACAGTATGGGGCTGTGCTATGAGAAGGAAATGGGACTCAAATTTCACAACATATGTTGGTACAAGGAAGAAAGGCAGGGATGTGTAAGTGAAGTTGAATAAAGGGGTTTGGTTTGGTATGCAGAATTTGAATCAGTTTTGTCTGCCACTCTGCTAAGCTGTATTTCTTATTCTTGGGTTGTTTTATTATTTTATAAAACTCTGATTTGGCAGGAACAGTAGTAAGATAGAACAAACTCAGCAGTGAAAAGTTTCAGTGACACATGATACGGTCTCATCTTCTGAAGACTCCCATCTTTTGGAAAGACTCTTGAGTGAAAGAGTATCTGTTACCTTGCCTATTCAGAAATCCAGGCTTGGTTGGTCTTTGATCTTTGGAATTTTAATAATATATCAGAAGAACATATACTGGTTACTTCATATCAGGTAAAATGAGTTGTGTGAGAAAAAGATCTATTAACCCTTTAAGAGAGACAATCTTCAAGTGTTTCATTATGATATAAATTAAATCAGATTTTAAATACTTAAGTCCATTTTCTGGTCCTTTTTTCATGTATTGTCTTTTATGAGAAATTAAACTAGTAGATTTTCAAAAGGGAACTTTATTTTTTCTTTCTATTGCAGGTAAATTGTCAGACATCAAGTCTACATGGTCCTCTGGCCCAATCTCTCACACACAAGCCTCTCTATCCCATGAACTATGGAAGGTACCCAGAAACACTACTGCTCCTACAAGACCACCTCCGGGCTTAACAAATACCAAGCCATCATCGACGTGGGGTGCCAGTCCCCTGGGCTGGACCAGCTCTTACTCCTCGGGTGCGCTTGACTCCTGTGTTCTAGCACACCACAGTGCTTTCTCTTTAGAACTGTTTGCTTTTATTCTGTGTTGCAGTACTGAGGCAGCCCATAGCTATGTAGTAGGCTCCAGAAACTTGAGGTCTGATGCAAGTAGAGTGTGTCTGTTTAGGGATTGAAGCCCGTGTCCCATTTGTTTTAGTTAGGGTAAACTGTAAGTGAAGCTCTCACCTTTGAGGTGGTCGTATTTGTAATTTTACATAGTCATTGCCAAATTGTTTAGCTCCAACTAAGGTATTTTACTCCCCCATTTCCTGAATCTCTAAAAATATCTTTTAAACATGTGTCTTGTTTGTGGTATGATCTGTGACTGCTTACAAGGCTTCAAGATGAGTGAGTGAATCAGCCCATAGAATTTAATATGGAACACATTTTTGAAGCATGGATGTGAAGCATTTAGGACCTCATGGCATTGCAGGGCCCTCAGGGAATGTCTTAACTTTTTCCATGCAGGCTTCTCTTTTAGATGTTGTCACTTTGCTTAAATATAAATATTAGGAACCATGGATCTGGTATATGTATCATGTGAAGTAGTCAGCTTCAAACACAAATATTACACTTATTTCATAAAGCTGACTGGTTTATTAATCTGCTTTCACTAAGTTGGGCATTAAATGTCCCTCTTCTTGCTATTTATTTATATCTATTTCCTTCACCAAAACCCCATGGGCAGATATTGCTGATTCCAGGATTCTCTCTGGAGCCTGAGTGTGGTCACACATGTGACTACAGATGTACTGTAGTTTCTCAAACACCACTCATATATATCCAGCTTGTTCAGTTCCTCATTTTAAAACATCAGGCTGAAGTTGGAAAAGCAGGTTTTGTTGGTTACGTCCTTGTATCTTTAATCATTGTCAGTGCAGAAATATCTGTTTTGAATAAGTCATATGCATTAATCTATCATTGGTAAGATAGCAGAAGGCTGCAGTGCCATAAAAATCTTTAATAGCAAGCAGCAATCTTGAGTTTGGACATCTGAATTGCTTTTAAAATGTGTCTTCCAGATTAACCTGAAGGTACAGTTTGTTGCAGTGTCATACCTGCACCCGCTAGTGTTCTAATAGTTACTGTGGGAGTGTGAAAATTCCACAGATCTTATACCGAAAGCAGGTTTTCTTCAGCAAAGATGACAATAAATCAAGATGTGAAGGAACTTGCTGCTAGTAATGTGCTTTCCTGCAGCATGATAACATGTTTTGTTGTGGCATTTGTGTTGTAGGTTCTGCATGGAGTACTGACAGCTCAGGGAGAACAAGCAGCTGGCTGGTTCTTCGAAACCTCACACCCCAGGTAAACAGAGTTGTCCACAGCTAGTTCTGAAAAGGGACTTATCACTTTTAAGAGGTGATAAGAACATTTATCATCCTTGCTCGTTTGGTTCATTTAAAGGAAAAATAATCATTCTGCATTTTTTATGTGTCTGTCTTCTACAAGGAATTTGTTAAGTTTTGAAAGTGCTGTCAAATCAAGTATGAACTTTTAAGACCCTAATTATTCATTCATTCAGTGTGCAGCTTTTATGTGTGTGTAAATTTGGAGGTGAGTGGTTTTTTACAGCAGACACAGAGATGTAAAATCTGCTTTTCCTATGGGTTTTGCTTTGGTGGTTCTCCTAAGTCTGTCAAATCGTCCACTCCTCCACATGGTGTCATTCATGAAGAAGAACATAAGCCACAAAGCCTTGAATGTAGACATCCAGATTAATCTTGGGGGAAATTTAGTTGTATTATGAGCAATATATTGTTCCTTTGACTTTCTTCTGGACCTCTGTAGATTTTTAATGATAAATATAATTTGTATAACCTAAATTGGGAAATTCTGTGTACTGGACTGTAGGGAAGCCTTAAAAAGACAGGATGTCTCACTCAGGGAAGACAGTGATAAGTCTGTAATTAAATTCTTCTTACGGAAGAAACACTTTCCTTTTACTTGTACTTACTCTTTAGAGTTTAAAATTTGTTAGTTAAAAAGCATTGAAAATAAAACCACAAAAATACAGAAAACCTTTCTGCTCCCCTCCCTCTTACCAGATTGATGGTTCCACACTGCGGACACTGTGCTTGCAACATGGCCCTCTAATAACATTCCACTTGAACCTGACGCAAGGGAATGCTGTGGTCCGCTACAGTTCCAAGGAGGAAGCAGCCAAGGCCCAGAAGTCTCTGCATATGTAAGTTTCTGCTCTCTTTCCTTTGTTAGGAAGCCAGTTTTATCTCCCAGCTATTTTCTTAGGCTTTCATTCGCTAGGACTCCGAACCGATCACTAGTTAGTTTAATATGATTTTTAAAATTACCTTATGAGATAGAGAAAAAATAGTTGGGGGCTAGATACTTATATACTACTGAATGGGAGGTCATTAAAACCTGATAATTGATATTCACCATTAACAACGTGCTCAGTAAGGATTTGTCAACTCTAAGGCTGCACAGAATTTGTAAGATGTGATGAGTTCTAAAGGAAGCAGAGCATAAGACAAGGTTTTAGCTTCAGAGAGCAACAGAAAAGACAAAACAATGATAGATAAAGAATATGTTCATGTGGTCACCATTTTAAAGGAGGAATGAAAAAAATTGAAGGAAATGACTGGCAATAAAATGTGCTTCTGAGGTGTTTTATAATCCATGGAACTAATTGGCATTAGCAAGAGCCAGAGAATTTTGGGTATAAAATTGATGACATTGGGAAGAATAAGCATATTCTGACTTACATATTAAGAATATAGAGACTGATGTTTCAAAATAGTACTTAAGTGCAACTTTCTGTATCAAAAAGTTACAGCATGAGTGTAGTGAAAAATACTGATCATAGAGGGAACACCACTTGGAACTAGGTGTACTACTGTTCTGATGACCTTCCCTATACTTAGAAATGTGGGAGCAGTGGTTACTCCATAAGGAAAGTTGCTACTACTTTCCTGTTTTGGGAAAGTGGATTAACAGAAATTGTAGTAATAATATTAATTACCATGTTGCTTTCTTACCTGTTGACCATTCTGTAGACCCCACAGTGAGGACAGTGAGGCACTGGATTGCCCAAAGAAGTGGTGAATGCTCCATCCCTGGCAGCGTACAAGCGCAGGTTAGGCAGAACCTTGGGCAACATGGTCTAGTGTGAAGCATCCCTGCCCATGGCAGGGGGTTGGAACTGGATGATCTTAATGTCCTTTCCAACCCAAACCATTCTGTGCTTCTGTGATTCAGAATCACAGAATCAACCAGGCTGGAAAGGACCTTTAAGATCATCAAGTCCATCCATTCCCCCAGCACTGCCAAGGCTACTACTTAGTTTAGGTAACAGAAAGTATCAAGATCTCTACTGTGCTGTCCAACTGCTCTTTTCATTGTCTTTGCTGAATTCCTGCAGTAATACTCATACAGTCCTACAACCTTAGTTAAATATTACAAAGCAGCATTCAGAACAGTTGGGAGATGAAAACTTGACCCATCTTGGGTTACATTAGTTTAGATGTGGGCATTGAGTAAAAGAAATAGCACCAGAGGCAAAATTTATATGTGAATGTAAAGAGAAATGCTTATTTTAAATATGTAGATGGTAATGTCCTTGCACTATTGGTGATCTGGAAGACCTTCCTGTAAATTGGTGTTTTTTCAATAGGCTGTGGCATTGCTAGTTACACTGCTGATAAGGGCAGGACAGACCTTTGTGAATGAAGAGGCTTGAGCTATAAATGCGCTTGGTTTGCTGGCAGGGTGTCAGTGGTAAAATACAGTGGGATTTGTGGAAGCCAGCAGGACAGCATTAGAGTTCCAAGAGATGACCAGCCATTGTTACACAGATAAATGTTTACATGGACTTGATTGCTGGAAAATACATCACAGAGCCAGCAATCTCATATCCCAGCTTGCACCAGCAATAGTGTGGCCAGCAGGATGGGGACCGGGATTGTCCCCCTGTGCTTGGCACTGGTGAGGCCGCACCTCGAATCCTGTGTTCAGTTCTGTGTCCCTCACTAGAGAAGAGACATTGAGGTGCTGGAGCGGGGCCAGAGAAGGGCAATGGAGCTGGTGCAGGGCCTGGAGCACAGTGTGATAGGGAATGGCTGAGAGACCTGGGGGGTTCAGTCTGGAGAAGAGAAGGCTCAGGGGGACCTGATGGCTCCCTACAAGTGCCTGACAGGAGGATGGAGCCAGGAAGGGGCTGGTGTCTTCTCCTAAGTAACTAATGATAGGGTTAGGAGGAAATGGCCTCAAGTTGCACTAAGGGAGGTTAAGATTGGATATTGGGAAAAATGTCTTTACAGAAAGAGTTGTCCAGCACTGGAACAGGCTGCCCAGGGCAGGGGTGAAGTCACCATCCTTGGAGGTGTTTAAAAGATGCGTAGACGTAGCACTTAGGGACATGGTTTAGTGGTGGACTTGGCAGTGCTGGGTTAACAGAAGCATGCCTGGTTTTCGAAGCCTGCATTTGGATCTCTTCACTTACACATTTAGGAAAGGTAGAAATCCTCAAAATGGGGTTTTCAGGAAGGAGCATTTGCACAAACCCAGCCCATTGATGGCATCCAAACCAGAGGCCATGGTCAGGCAGTGAGGGAGAACAGCCATCACAAACGTGTATTGCAATGAAGGCGTAGTTGTTGATGTGTATGTTCAGAGTTACACACCATACAAGAGTGAGACTGAACTAATACAGAGATCCAGAGGTTTAGGTAGACAGTGCCAGGTAAGCTTTATCTTCTCTTCTTTAAAAGATTTAGGTTGCAAAATAAATTCTAGAGGAAAATAAAAACTAGGTTCTTTGAAGAATTCCTCATCCATTGCATTAGTCACACAATTATTCTTGTTAAACATACACAAAGGAAATGAATTTTAAACATACTATTACAGAAAAATGAGCTTTCAAGAAATGGGGTTGGGGGAAGACAAAACTTTCAGCTTTGCAGCATGTGTGGTGAGTTGCATTGAAGTACAAACCAAATTTCAGAGTACGGATGTTGGAAATGTGTTCCCAGCACAGCCATATGAGCTTTAGGGTCCCTTCCAACCCAAACCATTCTGCGATACCCATCTTGGATGTTTCCAGAAGTGCCCTTTGCACCCCTTGTTTTGTGTCACTCCACCTTTTCTCTCTGCCATCAGGTGTGTCCTGGGAAACACTACTATCCTGGCCGAGTTTGCTGGTGAGGAAGAAGTCAACCGTTTCTTAGCACAAGGCCAGGCGCTGCCGCCCACCTCCAGCTGGCAGTCCAACACTGGAACCAACCAGACCCGCCTGGGCTCCTCCAGCAGCTCCCACGGCTTAGTGCGCAATGACGCCGGGCACTGGAACACTCCCTGCCTGGGGGGCAAGGGGAGCAGCGACCTGCTCTGGGGTGGGGTGCCCCAGTACTCCAGCAGCCTTTGGGGACCCCCGAGCACCGACGACGGCAGAGTTATCGGCAGCCCGACACCTTTGAATACTCTTCTTCCGGGTGATCTTCTCAGTGGGGAGTCCATCTAGGAAACAAGAGAAACAAAATGGAAAATAACAATCATCAGCACTAAAGGAAAAATAAAATTGTAACCCTTTCCAGTCCTGGGCTTGATGAAGAATCCAGCTTTAACAGATCAGACTGGCAGCCCTTTTTAGTACCTCTGTCCAATATCGACTATGAAACTGCAGAAGTCCTTGTGAACTGTTCATGAAACAGTATGGGCTACTTTTGGTCAGTGTCACATGCTAATGACAGGTTTTATTGTTTTTGTTTTCATGGCTTTTTGTTTTATGTTGTCTTTTTATGTTTGTATGGTGATTTTTCAAAACGAAGTATAAAAGCTGCTTAGAATAGGTCTATCATGAAGGGCACTTTTCAGATTTTGGGCTGGAAAGGGTTATTTTATCAACTGGGGGAGGGGAGGGAGGGGATGGGGGAAATGAAAGCCTATTTAAAATGAGCCTGTGACTATTATGCACATTACCAGAGGCGGACCCAATAATCAGAAAGGGTGAAGTGTGATATTTACCATTGGTACAGAAAAGAGACGAGTTGGAATGGTAACTATGGACTGTACAGGTTGAGCTGGGGGGAGGGCAGGGTCGGGCTATCTCTGTGTCCACTACTCCCATGGATCTGCCTATGCACATTACCCTTGTTTCATTACTTTTTTCATGTCATTTTTTTTAATCCCAAAAATATAAAAAAGTAAAAAATAAAAATAATTA
>WYDI02006105.1:0-31276 GCA_009867235.2 Psittacus erithacus | reverse complement strand
GGGAATAAAAAATAATAATAATAATTAAAAAAAAAAAAAAAAGAGAGAGAAAAATATACAAAACCATGGTAAAAAAATCCAGGGGAAAAAAAAAAAAGAAGAAAGAAGCTGCAAATGAAGGTGAGGACAAGCAGCCAGGGACAAAACTGACTCCTAAAATAGAATAGGAAATAGTAGTAGCTTCCAAGCTTTACAGCAGGGCAAGCATTAGAGGCAGTAGACTAATGCAGCCCACAGGAAAGAAAGAGGACATCCATTGCAAGCAGAAATGCACTGGGAAAGGGCAGGGTGAAGTGGAAACTCATTAGTGACAGGGAACAGCAGATTTACAGTGCAGCCAGAAGAGGCATATCAGTGCAGTACTGATAGCTCTGGTGCCTCTGTACAAGAACTAGTTCATAGAAGTAGTAGCCTGGGGAAATGTAGAAGCCAGCACGGACTTAACTGCTGAGATGCAACATGTAGGAAAAGTTCAACTGAGAAGTGTTGAAGAGGTAGATGGGAAAAAGAAAGTCTCAATTATTGAAGGCAAAATGATTTAGATGGAGTGTTCATAAAAAAGCAAAACAAAACAAAACACAACAAAACTTTGGCTTTAACTGTTTGTAACTTGCTGTTAATTTATGCTGGTCTAGGCAGAGTTGAAGGAATTCTGTGAAAAAGATTAAAGGAGCTTTTAACAATAATGTCCTGTTCTTAAAAAAGAAACATTTATCAAAGAAAAACGTTTGGGGTTTTCATTTCAGAACTGTGCTTCTAAATCAACCTAAAAAGTCGAAGGATCAGAGAACACAAAGAAACACATCCCACTGTGAAACACTCAGACAATTATTGACTTAAATAAAGCCCCAGCAACAACAATTTATCCCAGATGGAGTGTCACTTTGCCATTTGAAAATATACACTGTTTTGGATGGTTTCTGAAGTGTAGTTTCTCTCTTTTCATGCTCTACCCAGTTATTTCCATAGGTTTAGTGAAATAAAAGTGGAAAGGACATTGGAAGGTTTGAACAGCCTAAAGATGGAGTTGAAAAAAAATTTATGGTCTGATTCTGAGGAAGGCTGGGTTCTGGCAGGTGGCAGCCATGAGCCTGCATTGTGCTTTAAAAAGAAAGGACACAGGAAAGGAAAGCATCAAGGGGAAGAAAATCAGTATGTTACTGGAAGATAATTATTTTAACTAAAGAAATACTATTCTCTGTTCAGGTTCCCATGTATTAGGACTTGTAAGATACCAACATATATATGGCTTTCAGGTAATACATCAAACAAATCACCAGTGACATATCAAACTTTTCTCTGCTACTAGGAAGTTATTAGCAGCTTTGCACCAAGTCTCCAATAAAAAGTATATCCCAGTATTTTTGGCAGTGACTGGAAATTTGAAGAAGCATCTTACTAAAATACATTAAATCCCTGACTTAGATCACATTTTTCTTCTCTCTTCCTGTTGTTCCCCTCCCATATTTGTTGGAACAACAGTTATAACCCCTCTCAATTTTGTCATGTTTTCTTGTACATGACACTAATAGATCCCTTCCTAAACTGCAAATATTCACGTAATGCTATTTGAGCAGAATGTGATCAGTCAGTTTAAACAGATCTGCCTTCAGATCTCTTTAATACTGAGGAACGTAATCAGTCATTCCTTTCAGGTTAAGTATACTCTGTATAATGGGTGGGATTTGTCTCTAATTTTAGCTGCCTAGAAAATTGGTATCAAAGCTAGTCATGCAAACTCTCTTTCAGTCAGTGGAAAGAAATGGGCATACCCAAAAGAAAATCCAGTCTTTCCTTGAATATTTACCTTGCTTTCAAATGGATTCTGAATCCATCTCTTCTTCCCTATCAACTGGGGAGGGCTCAAGAGGCCTAACTTGGAATAGCCATGGCCAGTGTTACAGAGACAGAGACCACCTAAGCTGTGTTCTTATGCCAGCAGTCTGACCTGTTTGTTTTCCCTGAGATTTTGTCAGTATTTTTGCATTTGGGTACTCAAACGTCCCTCTTCTGAGATCCAAAGGCAAGAAATTCAAGAGCAAAACACCAACCTATTTCTGATCAGTTTTAGCTGCAGTTTAGCTGAAGTTAAGTATTCTGTGGGAAAAGCATTGGGTGTCTTTTCCCTTGCAGTTGTTCTGGTTTGAAAAAGCAACTACACCAGCTGGGGAAGGGTTGTGAATGCCCTCTCTCCTCTGTTTCTGTGTGGAGTGGAACAGCTTCATGGAGTTTCACCCCAGGGTATACAGCTCTTCTACAAAGGATAGGGGATTGAATAAAGCCCCCTGCTCCAGGTTAGGCAGAGCAGTTACTGTGCCTGCCAGAAAAACACTGTAACTATCTACATCCTAAGGAAAAAGAGTCCTTTCCCCAACCCTGTCTGCCTCAGGTGGTTTTGTACATGACTGGCAGCAGAAGTGCAGAAGATGTGGGATTTTAGACTCTTTCTAAGAGATAGGAGACTCAGCAAAGAAACCTCAATTATTCCACTTGACCATGCCATCTGGCACATCTCAAAGTTCATTTTATGAGTGACATGAACCTCCTTTGGTGCTCCCTGCAGCTGTATTACATTTATTTCCTGCAGCACTGAAATTCCTGGGAGATAATGACCATGATTCCTAAGCAACAAAATGAGCCGGTTAGCACTATAAAAAAGTTGCATGTTCTCTGTTAGCTCAGGGGAAGGAAGAAAGCTACAAACCCCCTCAAAACTGTGTAGTTAGTAACAAGGCATTGGAAAAGTCCCACTCCCTCCTTCCAGTAGCCCACATGAGTCTGAGAGGGGAAAAAGCAACAACACACTTATATCATCCAACTATCAGGATTACGTGCAGAAAGGAGTGTGGCAGGAGCTTGTAAGCTTAGTGCATGCTTGTTTGCTTGTTACATGTACTTGGCAATGCTTTTGTCCAAAAATACATCTAGAAACAAGAAATGAGTGCAGTGCACTCTGCGAAAGGTGCCTGATCACCGGAAGGCTCCTGAGGAAGCAGAGCTGTCATTACCCATGAGGGAGCTGAACTGCAGGCCCTGAACTACATACAAATTTGTCATGGTTATCAGAGTGACAGCCTGTCAGCTTGGAGAGATGAGCTCCTCGGAGTCTCTGGCACAGCTCATAGAAGTTTGAGAGTGGTGCACTGGGAACCCTGCAAATAATTTGGCACCATCACAAACCTCACAGCCACAGCATTCAGTAGCACCTGACTTACATAGTCAGTCTGCGGACCTGACGTGAAAGCCTTTCATGGTGAGCCTTTCCTAATTCATACATATTTGGCCATTGATAAATTGATGCGTCTCAGACTAAGAGGCCATATCTGCTAGTCTGGTCCCTCATATGTCACCAGCCCTTCAGTCAGTCTCCATTACCCTGTATGGAAGTTGGTAATGTTCAGCTCTCTTCTGTACAGGTGTTCTAGCTTTATTTGAAAATACCAAGTCAAAGAAGGGCAAAGTTGCCTCTGATAGTTTATTCAATTAGGTTTTCATTTGCTGTAAAATAATTTGTAGAGTATTTACATGTCTACTCCACTTCTCATCTATTTATTTACATGTGTAATTAACCAGGTTAATAAGCCCTTTACAATTTGGTAGTTTTCCATCCCCTGGTCCCAAGAAGGTAAATACTTCGACATAAAAAGTTTTATCAAATCTTTTTGATAAGCTACGCACACTGAACCCTTTAAGGCAGCTGCCATCTAACCATTTTTGGGTCTTTTTTTATACCTTTTCAGCCTCTCCATAGAGTACCTGATGCCAAAACTTGATGTAGCATTCCAGTGTTGACCCCACTAATGCCATGTTAGAGTTAACATTACCTTACTTCTGCCCTGCTTATGCACTGTTAATCCAAGCATCTCATTAACTTTCTTGGCCACAGTCAAACTGTGGGAGCTCATGTTGGTTTGCTTATCTTTCAGTTGCCAGATCCTGTTCTGAGTCCATTTCTGCTGGGATACAGCTTCCTATTCTGTAGGCATGACCTTCATTCTTTACTCCTAAAAGTGTATCTGTGCAGTCAACTACTTAAATTCATTTTACTTAAGTGAGTCAAGCTTATCAAGAAGTCAAGATCATTGCATGCAACAGTTCTAGCCTCTTTGTTTACGATTCTGCATAAGTTACACACCTTAATCAGCGGAGGAGTTATATTTACTGCTGAATCACCGATGCAAATATTTAATCACTTCAGGCCTAACACTATCTCCAGTGCAATCTTAATCAAAACATGCTCATTAGAAGCTTCCCCAGTGGTAACTGCTTGGAGGTATGCTAGTTTACCAGTTGCTAAACTATTTATCTTATTTTATGGTATTAGACAGATTGTAATAGGACACTAAGTCAAACCTCACAAGAATGTTGCTCTATCGCTTGTGAACATGCATATATTTTCATGAATCAGGGTTGTACCTCCTCACAGAAAAGGCCAGTCTTCTCAGTGCATGGCATTGTACATCTTGTTTGATACTGTAGTTCATTATTAAAGCCATTCCATTACTGTGCCGTAAGCTGGTGTCACAGACCCCAACCTAATCCAGCCTTTGCTCCAGCCTTTTCTGATTCTGGTGCAACATTTTTAGGAATAATGACATTTCCCCAGGACTCCAAATTTTATTCAACATGGTCAAGGTTCTCTGTAGAGATATTTTTAGGAATCACAACAGTAAATAATCCAGGCCAATGATTTAGCAGTTTAGTGCCAGCAAGTGCTATGTAGCATTATTTTCCATCCTAAGGGCATTAAAAATACTTCTTTGTCTTCACTGATTTACACCATGCATCATCTTTCCAAATTTCATTAAATTACTCTGCTATTTTCTGCACTTCTGTGGATCATGTCAGGTTTACAGTGGATCTGTCCCATATGTGGACACACTGGGACTCTTCTGTTGTTGACTTCCCTGTAAACAGGCAGGATGATATCAGTGGTCCCGCAGCAAACGCTGGCTTCCAGTCCAGTGGGACAGAAAGTACCTAGCTACTCTACATTGGGCATAATACTTTTAAATGTTACCAAATCAGTACTTTTAAACATTCCAGGGGTGATTAATTACCGACAGCTGCAGAATACAGCATGTCTCCCATGTTAAAGTTTTTCTACTTTAATTTCCACCAAGGTACACTCAGTGTAGTGCACGGACATTAATGCCCCTGTTTCCTTTTTATATTTTGAACCATTCAGATCTAGTTTCCACATCATCTGTTCATGCACTGTGGACAGCTGGAGTTCCCAGATGTGGAGCAGCCCTGCTGAGAAGCTTCTTGCAACTATACGTATGCATGCTTCTGGTATAACATCTGTTCAGTGGAAGCAGGCTGTGTTGTTAAGGGCAAGACCACATACCTGGGTATCCCAAACTAACGCAGCAGTTCCTCAAACTCAGATAACTTTTCTGCGTAAAAGAGGATGGACCTGAGGGACATTAGAGACTTTTACATCTCTAAAAGGATGACTTTTACAAGGGCATGTAGTGACAGGACAAGGGGGAATGGCTTTAAGCTGAAAGAGAGGAGATTAGGAAAAAATTCTTCACTGTGAGGGTGGTGAAGCACTGGCACAGGTTGCCCACAGAAGCTGTGGCTGCACCACCCCTGGCAGTGTTCAAGACCAGGCTAGACAGGGCTTTGAGCAGCCTGATCCAGTGGGAGGTGTCCCCACCCATGGCACAGGGGCTGGAATTGGATGATTTTTAAGGTCCCTTCCAACCCAAACCATTCTGTGATTCCATGATTCTATGGCATGACAAAATAACTCTACAGTGGATGCATATGTCTCAGAGTCATTTTATTCAAGATATACTTTATGTTTTGTAGCAGCCTACTAGATTTTTGTTGGGAAAGGAAGATGAAAGGGAGAAAAGTGTAAGGGAAAGAACGAGCCTTCAGGGAAGTCATGGTGCAGTAGATTGCAGCCTCCCTGGCCAGAGTCTAAGCAAGCTAACAGGAAAACAAGCAGGATCCTGCAGAGCCTTTTAGCTTTGGCAGTTTTCCCATGTAATGCTTTTGGTCTGAAAAAATGACGTCTAGTTGTGTACTCTGGGTCTGTGTCAGGGGTAATTCCAGAACTGAGTAGCCATTTCACTCCCTTTTAAGCCCTTTAACTCCCCTAGCTCTTTTAAGAGCTGAGTAGTCAACTAAAAAAAATAAATCACTAAACGTGGTGCTTATAAACTTAATGAAAGACAGGCTAATTAATGTCATCACGAAATAATTACAAACTGCATTGTACAAAGTTGAGAATGAAAGGGAGACTGTTCCCAGCTACCCATGGACAGATTATTTGATAAAAGAGAATGAGACAGAGACAATTGCAATACAAGCTGTAAGACAAAGCAGGAAACTCCATTTCCTCATATTTAAGATAACAATCACTTCTGACATTGCACAAGCAGAATAAAATCAGATTATCCTTTACAGTGACCCAAGAGCTTCCTTTGCTAGGTTTTTTTTGGCAGTGACAGCTTAGACCATATTTTTCTGTAAGTGAACTGTAAGTATACCTTGAACACATTTGCACTATTGTGTTGCAAAGGCATTAAGGACAACCCAGCAAATACTGAGCTGTAGCGAAGCAGAAGACAGTTGCTAGCACGAGACTGAACAACTCAGGGAAAAGGGAATTTTCAAGCATAGCATAAACATAAAACTCACTCTCTTCTAACTGCGTTTTTCAGCGCTTTTTGCTAGAATTGAAGAAATTTTTCACAGATCAGTGTGACCACACTCATTAGAAACAGGCCAACCACAAGGCTTAGAGACCATACAAAATACAAAAGGAGGAGGAGTTTATTTGGTTTCTATCACGCTACTGCTTGAGACATCTGCTGCTGCCAGATTGCTTGTCCAAGGCAGGTTCCTAGCAGCAAAAGTCGGAACAGGCGTCTCCTTGGCAGGGTTGCACGGTAATAATGCATCCCTGCTTTCTCGTTGCTCTGAGTACCCCATGCAGTAGGCGCAATGAGTTTGCAAGGCTGGGCAGTGATCTGTCATGAAGAAGTGTAGCAATCACAACTGTCCTTAACTAGTTTCCTTAGCTCTACCAGTATGCACTGACAAATTGGCATTAAAGGAACTATGAACCTGTCTTTGCATTAATCCTTTTTTTTCTGTCTTGCTTACTCCTCCTACATAATCTGCACACACACATACCTTTTTTAGGTCCTGGGTTGCCCAGTCTTTGCTGATGCTGATGCAGCTCTATATGCAGGCTGCATCAGATTGGAGGCAGCAGCACTGCAATAGAGACAAGGGCTTGTGCAACAGTGCACTTTTGCCACTGCTGTACATCTTCTCTAACATGCGTGTTGGGGTCAAGATGCATTCTGCTGAGAGGGTTACAGGATGGAAAGACATGAGGGATATCTTCCTTAAAGGCCAAAGTCTTGTTACTGAGACCTCCATCCTGGTTATACTTGAAGCAAAGAGGGGAGGAAAGACACTAGTCTTGAAAGTCACTGCAGTAAGTAAACCTTATGGGCAATTATTGACAAAATCCTGGAAGAGAGAGGAAAAAGCTTTTGTGTCAGTTGCATGCCTGCAGAGACACAGGCTCCCAGTTAGGTGCTGCTGAGCTCCCAATGCTTGCAAAAATTACTGCCTTTTCACCATGACCCAGTGTAATGCCCTGCTCAAGCCTATAATGCCACAGATCTGCTGACCCATCTCACTAGGTGTTGGGATGATGGACGAAGTTTTTACCTTCTTCTAAGGTATGAAAGTTGTGGAGAGAGATTTCTTCTGAGCACCTGCAGCTGTCTTACAGTATAGGTGTCGATGAATCAATGTTGCTTTAGGTTGCCTTCAGTGGAGAGAAACAGACAATTCTAGGTGATTTCATCTTATCTGAAGTAGACATCTAAAACAGGGCAGATGAATCATGTCATGAAGGTGCTCATTTTTCTCTGTTGACAACAGACGCCAGCCCAAGGCAAGACAAATGGCCTCATCCCTGTCACAACATCACACAGCAAATACAGCTGCATCTCTGAGAAGGGACAAAACCCTGGTTCCTGCAAGGAGGGCTCCTTCCTCACAGACAGACCTGCTACGTGGCAGCACCAGCCCCACCGCCGGCCAAAAGTGGGCTACTTTGCCTGAGTCCACTTCTTCTGGAAGGACAGAAAGGAGGGACGAGAGATTATACCACCCATCCCTTTGGACCTGTAGAGCTGTTTGCTCTAGCAAATAGCAGCATGGCTATAGCCATGCTAGCACATGGCTATAGGGTTATAGCACATTACTTCCCTATAGACTGAAACAGCAGTGACAAGCCTGAGGCAAGCAGATAGCCCCCCTGTTGCCATGTATCATGAATTCTTATTTCCTTGTTCAAGCACGACTTCAGTGAGCACCAGACACAGATTTAGACACCGTTCAGCAGAAGTAAAGGAAAAGGATCTTTTCCTTAAACACTAATTAGGATTTAAACCCAAATGGCACAATGTTCAGCCTTTTGTATCTGATACTCAAGAGGAAGAAAGCTCACTGCTAGCTGGCACTCTGCAGCTACCCATTTCCTTAGACAAGAGGAATGATTAGACATGTGAAATCACCTTAGTGATAGTTAAGGAAAATGACAGTTGAAATATCACATTTTTTAAGTAGCTGAGAGCTAATGTTTAACTACATTTGTGATTGATAGGATGTTTTTTACACAGATAATTTGGCCATGCTCATTAAATTGTGGGGGTTTTTTAATATTAATTTACTTAAGGCACTGATTCTGTGAATCCAGTGTAAGAATCTCCACAAGGAGTAGCTGAAGACATGAGGAGTCCATAAGCTGCATAAGCCATCTGAATGTGAAAAGAGAAATCAAATTAGGATTTTGAATGCACTTGATGTCCAATTAACCTTTTGATCAGAAGAATAGGATGTTTATTGTTGCAATCAGATAACTATAAGTTTAGGAGGTGCTATCAAGACTGGACCACAGTGACAAGAAGGTGGTGATTTTCATTGCCACAACAGCAGTGGAAAAATCCAAACACATCAGTCCCTTGTCTCAAGCTGCAAGTGACTGCTCCTTGGTCCCCGAGGGCTGCACTGGCTTCATGTGTTGCTGTTGTTCTCACTTTACCTTGCAACAACCCAGAACATACAAAACCAAACAGAATCACAGAATCATAGAATAGTTTGGGTTGGAAGAGACCTTAAAGCCCATCCAGTTCCAACCCACCTGCCATGGGCAGGGACATGGTCCACTAGACCAGATTGCTCAAAGCCCCATCCAACCTGGCCTTGTAATGAAGAAGAAGGCATGGAGGAAACAAACCCTTTTTCTTCAAGTGTTTTCACAGAGTTCAGGGCTATGCTTTAAGCTGATAGGCACTCAGAGGGACAGGTAGGATCACTCTGATATTCCCACAGACACCTTTATCCCTTCCTTTTTTGACTGCAATTCACTCATGAGCTTAACTGCATGTGTAACTAGAGCCACATGACTCTTCGTGCCTGTGACAGAGTCTGAAGCCAGGGCACAGCCAAGGTTACCTGCAGGCAGCAAAAGCTCCTGCTGCCTGTCCAGCACCTCTTTGCTCCATGTCGCCTCTTCAGAGTGATGAAATTTATTCATTTCCCAACTCTTATGTCATTTTACTTGCTGAAAAAGAAGATACTCGGATGCCTTTAAGATAGGAAAGGAGTGCACTTTAGCATTGCAAAGGCCGTTGAAAGGGAAGTGAGTTTCCAGGCTGCCCTGTCCGACAGACAGCCAAAAATTCGGAAAATAGTGAATATTTAGTACAGAGCAGTATTGGAGCAGCTGATAAGGGTACAGGGAGCACCATCTGGTGGCTACTGCTGCACAGTGCAGCATCTTCTTGATCTGGTACCTTCGTGGATGGCTCGTTTCCACGCATGTCTAATCAAGGTATTAACAACATTTTGGAAGTTAGACGTAGTGTTACATTCATGCAGTCTCGTCATTAAAAATCCCTTTGTTTATGAGGTTGGAAGTGTAGGAGAGGGAATAACTACCACTAAAGCAGCTTTGAAGTCTGCCCGCGCACACACTCACTTTTCTAATTAACTCCAGATTTTTTTCCTTGACTGCACATCTGCTGTGGGATCGCACAGCTGTGCGATTGTGCAACAATTCAAACCCAGCTGGTATAGCACAGAACTGCAGAAGTGAGCTGAACTTCTCTTCAGTGACTTGAGCGGTCATGTAGGCAATGGTCTGAACCCCTGCAGGACCAGGTCTTGCTAAAAGCATCCCGAGTTGTTCATAACCCTGCCTAACCTGCGCTAATGTTGCTGCTAGCTACACTGGTTTTGGCTGTGATAGAGTTCATTTTCCCCAAAGTAGCTGGTACAGGCTGTTTCAGATTTGTGCTGGAAATGGCGTTGATAACACAGGGATGTTTTAATTGCTGCAGAGCAGTTGCTTAGGCAGAGCCAAGGCCTTTTCTGCTCCTCACACCACCCCACCAGCAAGGGCTGGAGGTGCACAAGGGAGCTGGGAGGTTACACAGCCAGTACAGCTGACCTCAACTGACCCAAGGGATATCCGAGACCATATGGGGTCATGCTCAGCATGTAAAGCTGGGGCAGAAGAAGGAAGAGGGAGATGTCCAGAGTGATGGTGCTTGTCTTCCCAAGTAAACATTACATGTGATAGAACCCTGCTCCCTTGGAGGTGGCTGGAAACCTGCCTGCCCATGGGACGTGGTAAATGAATTTCTTGTTTTGCTTTACTTAAACTGCCTCCATCTCAACCCAGGAGCATTCTCACTGCTACCCTTCAGATTCTTTTCCCCATCTCATGAGGGGAAAGTGAGTGAGTAGCTGTGTGGGGCTTAGATGCTGGCTGGGGTTAAACAATACCAGCACCGGATCATGGTGAGCTTAGAACATGGCATTTACAACACCATTAACAAAAGCTTGTATTTCTCTGAATTAAAATATTGATTATTGTTACAGTTTCTAGCACAATTTCACATATATTTGACCATGGAAGATCAGGTGTCCCACAGGCAGTAACAGTAATTGAAGAGAGATGTGACCTACAGCACAAATATGCTTTGGCTGCTCAGGGCAAACTTTTAACTGGGGCCATGAAACAGCCAAGTGGATGTGAGCTGGCCAGATCCCAGTTTCTCACTGCAAGCTTTCTAACTGCAAGTTGAACACAGCCCTAAATTTCTCAAATATTTGGAAACTGAGTCCTTAAAAGAGCCAATTAACAGTAGAAACAATTGGTAAATTGACATGTCTATATAGCAAAAATATTTAAACTCAACCCTTTTTCAGCAGCTGTGCTGCATGACTCTTCTCCTGAAGTGGAAAACAGGTTTCCAGCAGGCAGATCCACAAGCTTGATCTAGTTAGTAGTAGATAAACAGGTACATCATAGATTTGGGTCCCCAGAACGCAATGTCTTGGGACAGCCCAGCTCTCATAAAGTAAAAATGATGCAGGTCTGCTTGGATTACCAATGGTAATATTTCTATTGCTAGATTATTTCCACACTCTTACACTTTAAAGCAGATGTCAGCAGTTTCTTTAGTAGGAAGTCAATCATAATGACTAGCTGCAGTCCCTAGTCAAACCAGGCAACATCACGTGCAGGTAATGTGGGCCTGAAGGGCTGGCTGGCTGATGTCACTGCAGCTTGTGCATGCTTCCTGGCACCAGCTGCCAAGGTTCTACCCAGGCCCAAACCCTGCATTTTTCCAGGCCATGCTGAGTTCATGTATGCGCTCCTTGGTTTATTGGTCAATATATATAATTAGGATATCCTGAAGTCTTGGGTAAGTCATATTGTGGTGCTGTTGGCTTAGGTCATCTGCAGCTTGGACTCCTCTTGTTGCTATTTTGTCTAATTTGGCTGTCTTTAGATACTTTAGTGTCTCACTTCAGTGTCTACTTCAGCACATGGTAGATCCAGCAGAGGGAAATTCTGGTTCAATGGCTTCCTTGTGATTATCAGCCAGTTCCTTCTGTTCCTCTGGCACCTGACCCACAGGCTGGAAGTGAGCAGGAGAGAGATGATATTCCTGCTATTGCCCAGGCCTCTCTTGTTCAATCTGAAAGCATGTCCTCTTGCTTTACTGCTCCCTTTTAAAGAAGGTGTAGTTCCCATTCTCCATTACAAGCCTACAATGATGAGGGTGCTAAAGGAAATTCCTAGCACAGCCCACACAATCCCAGTGGGATAGAAGATGGTGACTGCACAACCTGCTCTTCCATGGCATGTCTAGATCCAGTCCCAAACTGCCTATGCCCATGGGAATGCTGTGCAACAGCTGAGTATGGTCCCGGTTTCATAGTACCGTAATTTTCATCGTGTCTCATAACTTACTTATGAAGCTGCAGTAAATCTTTTGGTTATTGACAGCAGCTGGAATTATAAGTCATGGAAAAGGGAAATTATTTAAAACAACGGAAAACTTGAGTCTCATCAGTTCCAGGGACATCACATAACATGACAGAGGCCAGAGGCTGGCTGCCTGGGACCTCAGTCTCACCAGGAAGTCAGCTGGCAGATTGCTATGGCTTTCAGTAAGAACAGAACATAGTATTTCCTAAGACCTCAGCCTTGATGACAACATGCATAAAGGGAAAAGTAACTTAAGTGACCAGCACTTAGAAGCTAGCTAAAAACTTGAACAGCACAGACTAATACCACCCACCATAGGATGAGACCTACAAAAGACTGATGAGAAGGTGCATCACTGCAGTGATAGGGAATAAAGCATGCAGGAAGTCAGCCCCTAGGAAACCAGACTTGTGTACTTCTGCTGTTCAGATACTGGTTCATCCCTGTCTCTTGAAGCCTGAGCAGCTCAAGTTTTTCTGGGGAATAATGTCAATCAGTTCCAGTGAAAGAAAGCGTGTCTGAAACAAGCAAAGTGCCTTTTCTTTGTCAAATAGACCCTGACCCACAAAGATGAAAGGGCTGCTTAAATCCCACTGATATCAACAGGAACCAGCTACCTAGATACCTCTGAGTATCTTAGCAGCAGACTGATTTATTTCCCTGTCCCACTTACTGTGTCTGCATCCCTTGGAGCAGGGAGTACACACAAGCCTGTCTGAATGCTGCTTGGAAGCAAGGAAGCAATCTCCTGTGAAAAGGGGTGATCTGGCTAGTCCTGCTCTCATTTTTAAAGAGTTCTCAGAGTCCAGGCACGACAGTATGGGAGTAAAGGGATTTTTGTTGGAGTAGGGGTAAAAATCAGGCTAGATCCATTAAATCTGGCTTCTTTTATTTAATCTAGCTCAGAGAGATCATACCTCTGTGTAATCATATATTGGACCAAGGTTAGCTCTGTTGCTGATCGTGGCCACCCTCCCCTCCTGCAGGTAGAAGAGGCTTCAAGTTACATGACATAACAATAGGTGCCTTTGGAGTGCAAAATTTTAAAAATAGAGATTTTATTTGTAAAGACTTCTTCAGAAAAACATTTAAAAAGCTACTTTTCTTTAGACAGTTTAAATATATTTTACATAAACAAGTCCCAGGATTCCATAGTACAAGCCTGCTGTACACGGTCTTTATTTCAACTCTATTTTGCCAGAAAGGTTTACTAACAATGAGAGTCTGCTACTCAAAGTAGAACGCTCCCCCCCTCCTCTCCCCCAAAAGAAAAAAACAAAACAAAGAGCAAGAAAATGGTATTAACGGAAGCAAGAGAGCTCATTTATATTTGCAACAATAGCTCACTGGATAACTTGTGTTTACTGACAGAATACATTGCCAAGTGACTGCTCAGTGAATGTAGCGCCAGGGCTAGCTATATTTAAAACCCACATAGAATAAATTTAACAACTACTAATCTTACTGACTTTCCAACAGTGAGTTGGACTGTGACTCCATACCCCAGACCTGAGCAGAGTGACAGCCAAGCTGATACTACATGGAAGGAAAGGGAGAACAAGTCACGCAAGACCACTCTGTCATAGGTCCCAACAAGAAAATAAGTAATATTCTGGACAGGAACATAAGCCACCAGAACTTTGTGTGCAAAGACATCCCAGGTACCCACACAGCCTTCCCTTCTCAACCAGCACAGCCCATTGGCCTCAAAAAGTGACACTGCTGGTAAGCCAAGGACAGAGGAGCAAGGCTGGATGTGACTTCCTTCATCAGGGTAATGATACAGCCTGAACTAAATCAACCTTTCTACAGTGAGGCCAGCTCATAAGATGACCTCAACCCTTTTGCTTAAGTATAGTGCTCAGCAATGTTCCTTCAGGAACCATACTGTATGCAGGAAAAGAGGCATAAAAAAAATTAACACTGGCTGGATCCGGAGGACAAAAGAGTTGCTTGTACACAACCACTCCTGCTGAGGTCCTTTATCTGCTGTGTCCCACAGCATGCTACAGTTCTAGATGCCTCCTTACTTTAATCCATGCCAACTAACCATAACATAGTCCACAATGGGCCTGAACTGTTCAGGAAGTATAATCAAGGGCCTCAACATGAATGCTGAGCATAGGCATACAGACAAAATACAGACGCAGAGAAAAATGGTTTGAGATGAAATACATGAATTCTGCTGAAGATATGCACAGCAGTCTACTGCCCTGTATCATTTGTTCGACAACATTTCCCAAGCAGAAAAAATACATCACAGGAGAAACAGACTGTAACCTCATCAGGACTGTAGCTAAGAGGGGTGAAAAAGATAAAAGTCATTTCTTTTCAGTCCCTGAAAGCACAACATCTAGTCCAGTGCTGCAGGATCCTTCAGGCTGCTTTAAGCAGACACTACTTTGGCATCATCAAAATGATCAAGGCAAAATGGCACTGTGTGACACACCCTCACCCAACCAAATGTTTTTGCCAGGCAAAAATAGATGAGCAACATACTTTGGCCCAAATTAACCATTTTTCTCCCTTCCTTCATCTAGTAACATGTTAAGGCTGTCCAGTTACATATACCTGTATTTAGCATACTATATATTTTTCACATAAAGGCAGTCGTTTCTTCATAGCCCAACAATTAAAGAAACTAACCTTGAATTAAGAAGCTTCCGGATCAAACTCCTACTCCTCAGAAAAGTCCTATAACAAACCCATATAGCCCAGCTCTATCACTCTTCCTTTAAAGACTCTTAACCAACCTGCATATGCTAAAACACTAATTGCCCTGAGCTCATTCTGCAATCACTGGAGAGAAAGAGGCGTATTCATATGGTGATAAAAATCTCAGGTGAGGTGAATCACTCAAGTGCATCAAGCCCTACAGGATGACTCCAGGCTCAGCTGTGTGAGCTTAGGTGGCCTGCCATAGGTACTAAGATCAGTTGCTGCCTTTGCTGTGTCATCTAAGTATTAGAATATTGAGTAGTCTGGATTATATCATTCATCATACCCAATGGTTAGAAATCATTGCAATAGCTATAGTTGATAGTCCAAATGGAAGTTTCTCTGTACCTCACTCTAGCACATGTACAGTGGGGAAATTTCACCACTCCATACCTGAGAGCAATGTTAAAAGGATGATTCATTCATTAAAGGTTGTTAGGCACTCAGGAATTTGGTGATGGACATTGGGAAGGAGAGGGTAGGGTTATCTTAAGTTAACATACACAATTAACATAGAATTTAAGAAAAATATATTAATTTTCCCCCTTACCCAAAATATGTAAATGAAACTGATCACTTTTATTATAAGTGCTTGTAGACAAAATTTTCCAGGAGTCCTTTAGGTTTAACCAAATATTCACCTGATCTTTTCTTCATATAAATGTAAAACAATGTTATCAGAAAAATCAGTACTAATGCAACTCCAAGTAAAACTCCAAGGACAATCACTGCCACTTTCCAGGTGGAACTTTCTTCAGCTGATGACTGAGCAGACAGAGCTGGAAATTTAAAACACCATTTAAAAATGTTAGCTAGAGCCTAGTAGGTATAACAAAGCCTGGAGCCCTAAGGGGCAGCTGCATTTTACTGTTTGGCCGCTTTGGAAATTTTGAAAGATATTAAAAATATTTTTGTATGTAGTAAAGATATGATAACTTGAAAATTTTATGGACCCCTCTCTATGAACATTCCTGTGATCTACTGGTGACATCCATAATCATCAGCTCTGAGAATTTGCTTGGTGGAAAATACCCAGAAGGTTCTGTGATGAGAGCACTCCAGTCTGTACCTCAAAAAAGAGTCGCTCCAAGGTGTGAAAAAGGGCCATGAAATGGAGCTGTACATAATTTAACCCTCCCACTCCTCCTTATACTTGCAAAGGAACTTTGTGAAATTAATCAGGACCTGATCTGCCAGCTGTACTCACACCTCCCATTACTTGCTCTGCGAGACAGACCACTGAGACCAGTCTCTAAACTGATAAGCCAAAACCAGAAAGCTTTCTGATTGCCAGATAAAGGCAATGAAAGGCCTGTAGCACATGTAAGCACACCTCATCTCTGTGGTAGAGATGCATGTAGTAATGGTGAAAAGGCACACAGACAAAATAATAGCACTAGCCAGTGTTTTCTGAAGAAAGGGTAGTAATTGGAGAAGGAACATCTGCGTTGCATGAAAAGCCACCAGCTCATAGGAGCTCAAGGCAATAAGCATATTACCACTACCATGAGCATGACATATACTGTATTTTGGATTAATATCCTGCACAATTTCTACTTTCCCTATCAGCCTCTCTGCATCTCTGCAGTACTTTGTGTTGCTAAGCACACACCACCTCTGGCCAAGGAAGCAGGGGCCAGAGGATTGTCCAACAGAAGAGGTGAACCCTTCTATCACATCTCTATCCAGAGGGAAGTATCGCAGATGCCACTACAGAAGAAATCTCCTCATTCCCTTCTTCACTGAAAGCCAATAATTTAAGATCATCATGGGGGGTAAAAAGGTGATACACGCTGCAACAAGAAGCTCACCTAGCCCTCCTGCTATGTGAAAAGAACCCACCCATCATTTAAGTCTGGAAATGAGTATGTGTTGTGGCTCTTTAAAACAGATCCGTAATCTACATGACATCTAGACTATCTATTCTGACTATTTAAATAGATCATCTGAAATACCTGAATCTCTTAAAAGAAAGAAACTAATTTATCATCTTTTGTGAAGAGCAGGTGATATGACCCTTTAATCCCCACACCATCACGGAAAAGCTGTTTCAACAATACTTACATTTTACAGTAACTTCAGTTTGGTTACCAAACTTGCTCTTCAGTATTTGACTTAAGTGTGTCTGCATAACATTCACACTGATAGAGTCTTGAGTTTGCAATAGAGAAATAAAATCAGCAATCACACTCCCAGGTCTGAATCCAACCATAATGATACTGAACTGGTCATCTTTCAGTCTAATGCGCATTTCTCTAACAACCTGTGTAAATTGAAACCAATATTTGTTCCATGTGTCAGTCAACTGAGGCAGAGCAGGATGCACACATCAACATCAGCAGGATATTCATTTTTTTCATTTTATAGTTCTCTAAAAAAGTTACTGAAGGAGGATTCTGGAACAACGCATAGTTTGTAATGAAAATATGAAATCTAAGTTTGACTTTCAAAGCAGTAAACTGTTGACCTAGTTATCAATAAATAATGCACTGAAACTAGCAATCCTCCTCCACAGACTACAAACCCATGTGGGACCCTGACTGTCCAATATTTGAAACTATTAGGTGTTAGGTGTACAAAGTGCACCTAACATTTCTAAAGATACCTTCAGTGTCCCCTAGTTTTTCCAACATGTGCAGCTAAATTTCAGGCTGGTCATGCACACACTAACAGCAAAAACTTGATGTTAGAGGTCTAGAACAGATAAAATGCTTTGTCATCTGATCATCAAAATCATGACATTACACAATAACTATGCAAAGACAGACAAGGGTGTGATTTGTCTCTCAGTCATTCTAGCATATACTAAGTATAATCCCATTACACCAATTGGAATGATTTAGGTTTACACTGATGTCTCCAAAAGTACAGTTTTGCCCAGTGCTCATGTGGATACAGGGCAAGAACAAGCAGTCCTCCCTTCTAACTATGTAAGATGTTGAAACATTTCTGTCAGGACTAATCTTTACAGAAAATTAGGTGTTTGATTGAACCCACTAAGAAAAAGCTATATTCTTACTGTGGATAAGTGTGATATTTTACCTGAAAAGTCTGAAAGATTACTGTGTTTCATGAATGATAATGAACCTCGTTTCTGAGTCACTGTTGAGTTGTCTACCTTCATCTTTCTCTGTGGGATAAAGCCTCACCCCAAACTACATGTCACACTAAGTTCTCAATAAAATCCAACACAAAAATTGCCTACATTTTAGAATCATAGAATAGTTAGGGTTGGAAAGGACCTTAAAGATCATCTAGTTCCAACCCCTCTGCCATGGCCAGCAACACCTCACACTGGACCATGTTGCCCAAGGGTCTGTCCAACTTGGCCTTGAACACTGCCAGGGATGGAGCATTCACCACAATTTTCAGTGATATTAGTACAGCCTCTATTTGGTTTAGCCATTTTATAAAGAAAAGTGTAATAAAGGTGATGCTGACACAGTGCGTAAGACCGGAGTGAAATCTTATTAAAGCACAATAACAGGATTCTTGTCGCATTTAGTGAGGTTAGAGGAAGCCTTTTAAATTTACTAAAATAAATTTTAACCACGAAAAAATGAAGATGCTAGCAGTCAAAAGACAAGGTTACCTCTGACTTTGTGTTGTGAGAGCAAATTAATTACTGCTTATGAAACTTGTGGAGATTCTTAGCTAAGAGGTATGATATACTAAAAAACAATTTTCTATGCCAGTTATTTAAAATTAGTCTACCCCAATCTTATAGTAGTTTTACCTTTCCAACAGGCTTATTATACATCAGGATTCCTGAGAGATGTGTAAATTATTAGTCCTTTTCTTTAGCATCCTGATATAGACAGCTAAGTGGCAGATCGCTGCTTCTGCATGTCAGCTTTACTAGGCTCACCCAGACTGTGTAAGCTTCCACTTCCCCTGCTCAATTCCACCCTGATATGAACCCCTCAAAACTTTCTCCAGTCTAACTGCTACCATGAAGTAAAATTACATTGATCTGGACAAACATTGCACTTTTAAAGGTCTCAGATTTCCAAGTATGTGTTGAAATTTTATTTTTGAGTACTATCTTTTTTCCATCTCCAAGGTATGTTTTTAGTGAAGTGGAGGAAAATAAACAAAATGGGATGTTCCTTGTGCTTGCAAAAAGAGAATTTTAAAGTGCCTTTCACTAAATATCTTACATTTGAGAAACAGAGAACATACCCCTTACTGGACATCAAGCTTCCTGTCCTTCAGTCAAGACAGTTGTTGTATTTCCTATACTGTTTTATCAAGGAGGGATTATTTTTTTTCTCCTGAGGGATTATATTTTTCTCTTGTCACAATATTGATTTAACAATGAATCTCGGAGACTATGTTGCTAATCATAAAACTTTTCTTAGTTCATTCATGGTGGCGAAGAAGATTACAACTTACTTCCATTTTGATACTTTCAGACATTGTTTTGTAATCTTCACTTTCAGAGTCATAAAGTGCATGATTAAATGTCTGGCTTTTTAACAAAACACTGCAGGTAAATGCTCGATAATCTGGGGAAAAAAATAAAAAAGTGAAATAATTACGTGCATCTCAGGCTGTCACTCCACAATTGCTTTTTGGACGTCATTCTCTCATGTATTTCTAATACCATTTGATAAAACCAGAAACTGATCAAATCGTAAGAAAGAGTATAATATATGTCTAATGTACTAGATTCTGAACCTCCAGAGTTGAATCTCTTCTTCTATTGTCAGCCATCACAATTCTCACAACTTGTTAGTCATTCCTGTATTATTTAGGATGCATCTCCCTAAGTCAACAGCCACTCTTCCATCAATTTCAGCAGAAACAAGATTGGTTTATTACATTTTCCAAGGCACTGAGTATGTGTAAATCCTCTTGAGTAGGTGGAGAAGCCCTAAGCCAAAACAAGTATGCTTTACATAGAATAGTCCAGACTAAAAATAGAGCTGGAAGCTGATGCTGAAGTTTGACGAAGGCAGCTTCCTTACCAAAAGAGTGTGAACTTCAGGCGCTATGTGAATTGACACAATAAACCTGATGGCAAAATACTCATGAAAGTCATTATATGTTATGAAATAACATCCCACAGTTATGAATAATCTAATTTTAAAATTCTGTAAAACTTACTTGAGCATACAATATATTTTAAGTCAGGACAGGCAGTATTCTGTGGTAAGCAAAACTCAGTTCTGTTGAAACAGGAAACAGGATCTGTAAAATAAATTCAAAAATCAAGATTATTTCCTCTGTGCATGTGTGATTTTTGCTAGTAAGAAAATGATTAAATAGGAGAAAGCATTTAATCATGACCAAGCAATCACTTAAGCAGCAGTTCTTTTTGCCCTGGAGAACTTAGAATTGCAGATTATAAAAATGGAGCATATCAAAAGAGAGGCAGGTGGTGGGTGGGTAGGTGGCATTTGATAACTTCAGTGACATTATGTTGAGAGCTCCAATTTCTTATGGGTGTTAAAGATACAGGTGCTACTGTTACATGCCTGTGCAACTCAGGTAAACTAGATAGACTTTTCAGAAGTAAAAATCACCTGCAATTTCATTTGAAAACAATATGCATCATGGAGCCTCAAAACCTCAGTACTCTTGTCTGGACTGGATAATCTGAATTATTTACAATAGTTCAAAACAGTAGTAAAGACTGATACTGCAGTTTTTACATGTTAGCTCACTGGGTATAGCAGTAGTTCTCCTCACAGAGTTGAACATAATCTTTAACTCCACATAAATTCCAAGTGACCTGGTCTTTATTGTTCTTTTTAATTGGCTCTCAAATGCTTTTCTGGTAGGGCAGATGGCTCCAGATTACACAAGAAAACAAAAGTTTGTGGGTTTGTTTTTTTTTAAATAAGGAGACTAATAAATGGAAGCCACTGGACTAAAATATTGAAAGATTTGAATGGAAATAATTATACTTCCCTGGTTCTGTGGTCCTAAAGCCTAAGATAGAGGGCAAGTCACTAAGAAGGAACCCCACATTTAACTGCTGGAATAATTGCCCAAGAAAGGTTTTGAGAATGATCTGACAATTCACTAGAGAACTGAAAAAAGGGTTGCAAAAAAAGACAGTTATATTTTAGGTCAAGAAATGCTGAAAGAAAGCAACAATTGCTAAAAGGCAAGTTAGATCTTTCAAAAGATATTAAAAGAAATCAGGAACATTTTCTCGACCACTGACCAAGTATGATAAAGTGCAATACAGTTTAGCAAAAGAGGATCATGCCAAAATAACCTAGTAGCTTCCTTTGACAAGCTGACTTTCAGATCTCTTCCAATAGGAAGAGTTAGGAAAACAATACTATACGTTCCAAGTGGTAGATTTTTAGTGGAAAAAGGTTTGTCTAAAGAAATTGGCTAATGGGGAGATGGCAGCCTTAAAAGAATAAGGCTTGCTTTAGTGGGATATTACTTGTGGTGTTCCTTGAGAATCAGCCCTGTTGTAGAACTTGATCAACATTTCCATTATAGACCTTGCCAGCAATTGCATGTATTTGCTCATAAAAATTTTTAATGACACGAAGTTAGAAGGTGCCATTAACACAGGGGAGAATTGAGATGTCTTCCACACAAGAATCGGTTGAAGCTAAGGTTGGAGATGAAGCACTGGGATGACATTCGCTGAAAGTTGTGCATTTGGGGATAAATAATAGAAATGCTTCCTCTAGCCTGGCAGCACAAGCATTGAAGAGAAAACGACAATTAAACGGCCTGTCTTAATGTCTATACCCTAGGATGAAATTAAAAGATGACAATGACAATTAAGGACCGTCTACATTCACAAAAGCATGTACAACCTAAACGTCACCAGAATTTTTACCACAAATGCTAGCAGAATATTTGCTGTTAAATTCACAGTCAAAATATCCTAACTTCTGTACTGAATTATCTTGTTTAGAAATAGAACATGGTCATAAATTTTACAGAATAAGCACTTACTCTTGCAAACTTCTGTTTAATGCAAGTAATCCTATCCAAGTAAAGGGATGTGTCAGATAAAGAAAGATGACTTATAGGAATAATAGTCTATGAAATTAAATACAAATTATATTGCAAAAAGATATTTTTAGTGTATATTCATTAAAAAGAAATGACAGAATGATTGTGGAAATACCTGTTCGAACACTAACTGAAGTCCTGATATCCTGAGCACAAGGTTGTGCTTTCACAGATACCGTGTATACATGACCAGGAAGTAAATGTTCAAACACAGTTTTTGTCTCTTTTGTAATTGTTTCGTTTATCTCCCGATTTCCATCCATGAGGGAGACGGTGTAGAGAATGCCTCTCCTGCCACCAGTCCAGCTGAATTGTATTGCGTCCCCAGTCACATTCTGAACTTTGATGGACACTGGCACTGCAAAGTGAAAAGTTTCATACAGCTGAGGGTGGTTCCTTTCTCTTCTGCAATTCTATATATTTAATATTGAAGCAAAAAATTACAGATTAAACTAATACCATTTTTTGTAAGTTTTTGTAAGGCTTGTTTCAGCCTTTCCCCTCATTCTCCCACAAAAGCAAAAATAAACTGTTTGCTTTATAGATGCAAATCATACATTAATGTACATTATTTGATGGCTCCAAATCACAAATTATGTATTTTTGGTGATTCTCTCAGGATTCCCATTCTGAAATTATATCCAGAGATTTTACTTCACAGCTGATACGACTGATAAACAAGAATATTTTATCTGATTTTAATAACTCAAATATTTTTTTCTCTAGTACTGAATATCAAATATTTACTTACTACAAGGTCCTGATGCAAATGTAGTGGTGAAAACTGGATTAGCTGTGGATCTTGTAAATCTAGGCATAGTACTTCTTAGAGAGACTGTGGTCATCTGTACTGTAAAATAGTAATATGGAGACAGTGAGTAGAATTTCTTTTAAAGTTTCACCAAGTTCATACTATTTATTTTCACAAACAACCCATGTGCATGACCTTGCACTTGGCCTTGTTGAACTTCATGAAGTTCATACTCAAGCATTTCAAGGTCCTTCAGGATGGCATCCATTCCCTCCAGCATGTTGGTTGCACTACACACCTTAGTATCATCAGCAAACTTGCTGAAGGTACATTCTACCCCACTGTCCATGTCACCAACAATGTTAAAGGGCACCAGTTCCAATAACAACCCCTGGGGAGCGCTACTCATCACTGGTCTCCATTTAGACATTGAGCTGTTGTGAAATACCAACTTTACCTTACGCATGTGCATATCTCCCACTTAATTCCATGACTGAACTCAGAATCACAATCAGGGTACAATTAACTCCTTAGGTCTGAATTCAAACTAGAATACTATTATGCTATAAAAAGAGAAAACACAGCCCCAGTTTTGGGTTTGTGCTTGGGGTTTTCTTTGGTGCAGAATAGAAAAAGCTTCATTCTATTTTTTCCCATTTTGTTTTACCTTTCCATTAAAAAAATAAAATAGGACACATTAGTGCATACTCTTAGCAAACTGGAAAAAAGTAAAGATATACTAAAAGAAAATTACTATTGCCCGTAACAGCAGGAGTGGAGGAAGGAGTAGAGGACACGAGTGACATGGATAGGTGGGATATGGTGGCCAAGCTTTCCTTTGTGTTGCCGCTGGCGCTGCTTTGCTGCAGGGTAGTTGTGGCAGCTGTGAAGCCATCAGGAGAGGAGAAGGAGGAATGGCTTGCTGCAGCTGAGCTGGGCCTGAGGGACAGGGGGGCAGCAGTGCCACTCGATGTGTCCATGCTGGTGGCAGTGGAGCTGGGACTGGGTGTTGGGAAGGTGGGGCTCATCAACACGCTCCCGACTGACACCTTGACTGAGCTCCCTTCCAGGGCTGCTGTTGTGGATCCAGCCTCTGTCCTCCATTCTCCTCCCATCATAGGCAGTGTGGAGGGGTTCGCCAAAGATGAGGCAGGGATGAAATGAGTCATCTTGGTGTTGGGATCAGCAGTTAAGCTGCTCTCTGTGTTCATGTTTGGAGTTTCGCCTTTGCCAGGAGGAGCTGTGACCTCGCTAGCAGCAGAGGTAGAGGCCATGGCAGCCAAAGGGCTCCATGGTGAAGACAAAGTGGCCTCCACTTCTGTTATGGTCTGCCCCTGTGTGAGGGGTGTGGATGTGAGCTGTGCTGCCTGCATCTCTGTGCTGCCAGTCAATGCAGATAAAAGGCTGGCCACTGTGGTCACTGTGGCAGGGAACATGATGGAGGTGGAAGCCGGTGGCATGGAGCTAGGTGCACTTGGAGCTGGACCATGTGTCAGGACATTTGCTGTCCCAGTGCCTGACCCAATGGCCGTAACAGCAGGAGTGGAGGAAGGAGCAGAGGACATGAGTGACGTGGACGGGTGGGATGTGGTGGCCAAGCTTTCCTCAGTGTTGCCGCTGGTGCTTCTTTGCTGCAGGGTGGTAGTGATAGCTGTGAGGCCATCAGAAGAGGAGAAGGAGGAGTGGCTCGTTGCTGCAGAGCTGGGCCTGAAGGAGAGGGAAACAGCAGTGCCACTTGATGTGTCCATGCGAGCATCAGTGGAGCTGGGACTGGGCCTTGGGAAAGGAGTAGCAAACGATGTGACAGGGAGAGAACGGGTCATCTTGGTATCGGACTCGGCCATCGGGCTGCTTCCATGGCTCATGGTGGGAGTTTCACCTTTGCTAAATGGAGTTGTGACTTGGCTAGCAGCAGAGGTAGAGGCCATGGCAGCCAAGGGGCTCCTTGAGGAAGATGAAGAGTACTCTGCCTCTGTCATGGTCGGCCCCTGCGTGAGAGGTGAGGAGGTGAGCTGTGCTGCCTGCATTTCCTTGCTGCCAGCCATTGTGAATGGAAAGCTGAACTCGGTGTTTGCTGCGGCAGGGGCCATGCTGGAGCTGAAAGCTGATGGCATGGAGCTGGGCACGCTGGGAGCTGGACCATGTGTCTGAGCATTTGCTGACACAGTGCTTGACCCAATGCCCATAATGGCAGGAGTGGAGGAAGGAGCAGAGGACACGGGTGCTGTGGATGAGTGGGATGTGGCTGCCAACCCCGCCTCAGTCTGAGTGCTTGTTGTTTCCTTCTCTGCTGTTATATTCTTTGTACCTGTACAATTTTATAAATATGAGTTGTGGACATTTGCAATAAAACTGTACTTTAATACTCTACCAAGTATTACTTTTTTCCTGTGTGAAGATTTCATTTTTCTCTCTCATCTTTTTTTTTTCTTTTCTTTCTTCATTTTCATGTACATTCCTTGCTCAACATTCTTTAACCACCTTGAAATTCCTATGCTTTTTCATTTTTTATTTGCATAGAGTATCTTTTTACCTTGCTGGTCATACTGATTTTATGGTAATAATGTTTGTCTGTCAGTTTACATTTTTAAATTACCTTATTTTGTGCTCTCCTATTGCTTTCTACCTAGTCTTCAATTTTTGTGTGTTCTTTTTTTCGTCTAAATGTAATTTCTTGTACAATTAGATACATAGTTCCATTGTCATCTTGCAGTGCTATATTAATGGTTGGACTTGACTATAATAAAAGTCTTTTCCAACCTAAATGATTATATGATTCTGTCATCTCTATAAACTAAAATATCTTTAGAAGAAACAAGGAAAATTAATAATGAATGGAATGTGGTTTTTTCAACATCATTTCCTCCTCAGCTTTGTGTGTGTGTTTTTTTATTATTTCTTTATTTTCAAGGCCATTTTGTATTTCTTATGTACTGGTTGTCAGGCAGGAAATAAAGCTTTTTACAGCTGAACCCAGGACACTTTGCATACCTTTATGTTGATGTCCTAAATCATAATAATCATGGGAGAATATTCATTGCTTTCCTGTGTTTACCTGTATCTCTATCTATTAGTAAATCTTAACTATATTAGTTTGCAAATATGAAGATGACAACATTTCTAACACTCAAAATTTCTTCAGAGAAAAAATCAAGTCATTTTCTTTGTTGTGATTAAATACTCAGGCTAATTTGGGCTCATTTCTCTTGCTTGGTCAAGTAATATAACCTCGATTTTGAGGAGTGGTTTTGTTCCTACTAAAACCAAACACAAATTAATATTACTCCTTAAAAACACTTAGTTATTATCCTGTGTCTTTGCTTTTGGATGTATAAAACTTAAATGATTCTTGGAGAGGGTATACTGGAGTATATCAAACTCTTAAGAATCACATTAATTAATTTCTGTTGATTTTACTTACCTGTAAAACCAAAGTGTTTTTTTCATATAATTTAGTGTATACATAAAAGCCTGTAATGTAACATTAGGTATTTTGCAAAGTTCTTTCTACAGAGGGATATATTTTCATATTTTCTCATCCCAATACAGTTTGAGTTGTAAGACCTTGCGCTTATATCCAAAGGATATATCCTTTGGATTATTAACAGCAAGTACGCATCACACAAGAAACTTAGACTCGTCTGCATTGAACGACATGAAACTTGACAGGAAGAATGAAATAATGCAACCCTCTGAATTTCTAGGTGTTATTTCAAAAACTCTTTGCAGTTCAATAAGAGCACAATAATTAGTACAGAATTAATGTATGCTTTCTTATGAGTCTTTTCCTAAAGAGTCTCTCAGGGGAGAAAAATAGGCAAAATAGATCATTTACTAGCCTCATATCTAACCTTAAGGCTAAAAAAAGGTATAAAATCTGGTCAGACGCTGCATGTTCAATCTTTTAGACGACAGTTTTCCCAATACTTTGCTCTCATTCTTTTATCTACTTACAGCTCTATATGCATACTAAGATACCTGCTGAAATTCTACACATTCAAGAGAAATTTTTAAGAACCCAACTGTAAATATTCCACACTACTGCATTTTGTATTGATTTTCAGCCCTCCAGACACCCCCCTCCCCCCCCGCCCCCAGATTATCCAGTGTATCTCAAGGTCATCCTTTAAATATATAGCAATGGTAAATAATCAAATACATTTTAACTTACAGAGAAAAACAGAGAAAATGAAACGCCAAAAGTAGTTCCAAGTCCCCATGTTGAGTTTTCACCCCCTTGCAGTACTCGTTCTGCTTGTGAAACTGACATTTTGAGCTGCAGACTTCAGTATTTTAAACAGGGGTGAGGTTACGTTGTTACGCCTCAGCCTCAGCTAATCCTCAGACAAGTGGGAACAGCGCCAATGTAATGAAATTCTTCCACCTGACCTCTACTGTAATAAATTTTGAAGTTTTCTGTTGATATATGCTTGCTTTTCTGTAATAGAGCAAAGTGCAAGCGTGATCCAAAGGCTAGTGAGTCAAAAGGAAAGACAAAACTCAGTGGGCAGTGCATCGTATGTGAACATCTTTTTGTTCAGGATATTCAATAAACAGAATCTTTTAACAACCTTGGACCTGGGCAACACAGGACTGAGAAGCCTTGAGTCTGAAAGTCTTGCCCTTACGTTTTCCTGTATTTTTAACTATTTAAGAGTAAATGTTGAATTATTCAGTTATAACTTGTATTTTTATTGTATTAGAATGGCAAATTACTAGAAGTGCACCAAGCAGACATCAGCCTTTGTTTCTCCAGTACTATCAAGAGGCTGGAGTGGTTGTAAACCTCTACTACTTCACCCTTTTGAACTAGGTGAAAAATACTGGATAACCAAGCCTCTGATGATTAGCTGAGTTTACCCACATTATCTTTAGCAAGTAAGCTCTTCCTAACTACAGTCATTTGATATGGACAGTCACTGCTGGTTGCCTGCTTTGGGTCACAACCTTACCCCAGTGATACCATACTCACCTTCCTTCTCTTCACTGACAAATAATTACAGAGACCACAGGCCTCTGTGTGCTTGTGGGCTCATCAGTGACTTAAACATTTACGTTATGTCATATTTTTAATACCCTTCCGTCCCTGGGGTTTATGCTAATAAAAGCCTTCATTAAATCATTTTCAGTGAGATTTATTTTTCAGCCACACTATGTGCAGAGGAATGCTGCTAAACAGACAGAGCACTTGTGATGCTTGTGCAAAGGGAAGCAGTTCCCTCTTACTCTGCAGCACACTGGGAGTTAACACCTGCCTCTCTGGGGGATGCTACCAGTGCTGGCTCATCAAGAGCAGTGAATGTACTCAAATTTTGTGCTCTCCCTGTCGGGAGTGGAGTAGGGTAGAGTGGAGCAGACTAAGTCCTGAAGAAGGAAGACCACTATTTATCTGAAATTTTTTCAAGTTTTTTGCATGATATGCCAAGATATGATATGACAAGATATAACAAGATATGCCAAGACTTGGCACATCTGTAACTACATAAACTAGATTTTTCTCCAACAGCTATGTTACTAAAATTGGTTTCACTTTGACAGGGAAGTAAGATTAAAGGAAATAGCCCTTGAAATGAGCAGGAGAAAGGGGATTGTTCTCTGGAGAAAGGCAGCAGCTTTCAGGTTTGTGCCTTGTTTGATGTAGTCAGATGTTTTCTTAGCAATCATTTAACTGAAATGCTTAACTAATGCATATGAGCTATTTCCTCTTGCATAAATAATTGGAAATCCCATCTTTCTTTTATAGAGGAGGTCAATGTCTTCGTGCTTCTCTCTCTCCTGGACTCCCATCAGCCCAGCACCAGCCTTTAACTCATACTCAGCTTGGGCGCTTATGATGGTGCCATTCTACACATGAGGGTATTGTTTGGACCTAATCTCCTCCCATGACCTCTTCAGGTCCTACTCATCTGTGAACACTGTTTGAGCATCAATGCTCTTGCAAGCTATAGCTTCTGTCCCTGTCAAGGAAAAGGTAGGATATGCCACTCTCTACCTTTCTTAACCAGGATCATCTTCTATGAAGTGACAGCCATAGAAAATTGGCTGCAAGTCTACTAAGTCAGGCTTTAACCACCTTAGAAGAAGCACCAGTGGGTGTTTAGTCTACAGTGACACTTAACATGTGTGAAAGGAATCCTTTATGAACCAAGAAAACAAACCAAGTTCAGATTTAGGAGAGTAAGCTCACTTTTACTAACATACAGCAAATGACATATTAACTTTAAAAACCCCTAACCAAACCAAACTTTTCTTTTCAGGGAAATAGACCCAGCAGGGTGGCTGGTTGTTTCATTACAGCCTGTTATTAGAGCTGAGGTTCAGATAAGCTTCTCTGTTAGGCAGCCTTGATTCCACACTTTCTTTTTACACCTGTGACAATTTATGCCTCAAAATAGTATATTTTCCATTATGCCATATATTTTCCCATCAACTTTGCTTTCTGGTAAATGCAGAACAGGTTTTACCACATACCTGGAAGATATGAGAGTTCCCGGTAACAAAATTATGACCCTTCCAAAATTTTTTTAGTTCTTCTTGACTCATCTTACCAACCTATAAGACTCAACTTCTTGCACGTATCTTTCAAAGCTCGTGAGGAAACTCATGTTCCACCTAGAGGTAGGGGGTGAAGATACGCAAGGAAATAACAAGACTGAAATGCTATATAGTTCACTTTTTAAAACCTTGGCATTTTGGGATGCTCAAAGATTCTGAACTTTACATTGCAAAAAACCCCCAAACCTTAAGATATTAATTTCCATCTGCTTAAGAATACATTGTTAAGAACTTGTGTTTAATAAGGCCTTAGCTTTTTAGCTTCTTAGCTAAAAGAAAAACATAAGGCAGCTTAATTGGCAAAGGCAGTATCTTTTATTAAGTCAAAGAATACAATAGGGAGAAAAACAAAACTCTTGTGGGCATCCAAGCCCTTCAGCCAACTTGAATCACAAGCAGCAAATATTGGGGAAAAATGCTAGTTATTTCACATCTGAAAGACAACCAACCTATTTTGAGGTACTCAGTTTTCTAGTGCTCCCTTCTGTCAGCCATCACCAAACACATCCAGACTCTCATTTGCCCATTTATTAGTCAAAGATGGAATTTCCTGTGGAAGTCACAGTTTAGGGGAAGAGGATAATACTGGTTTTAACTTCTTTTATCATATTGTAGTACCAAACTAACATATCCAAGTACCTCCAAAACCAGATCAGTACTGTCAGTGAGGATATGTATTGCTCTGTGGGTATTGGGAATGAAAGAAAAAGGGGGGCTTAGGTAGGAATTATACTTTCCACATTGATAAGAATGTCTGTGAGGCCACGTAACTGTCATTGCTAAAAATCAAAATCTATTCCACCATCTTTGTAGAATAACATAAAAGGAGCTCTGCAATCAACCCTCTCGCATATAGTAATGCCTCTAAATGAAAGAGCTTTTGTTAGAAGGAGGTACTTGCACTGTCACAAAGTGCAGCCACAAGCGTTCAAACCCTCCTGCCTTCTACAGCCACTCAAGAGGTTTTTGCTAGAGGGATAGTTTATTATTTTTTTAATACTAGCTGAGGGTCAGTGACATTTCCAGCTGACATTCTGTACCATTTACAACTTCAGTTGTGTAAGAAGCACCCTATCACTGAGTTTTTTCAAGTACTTAATGTGTGAAACTCATTTCAGAGGGTTCATCCCACCTGAACCGTGTACAGCTACATTATTCAGTGTGAATCACTGTGTTTATTCTAATGTCAGCCTATTATATATTAACTCAGGACTGCCAGCCTAAGAAGGCTGCTATTTTATGTTTGCTTTCTCATTAATCATGAAGGGAAATGAGGTTCTTCCTTGCTCAGCTTCCAGAACTAACTCCTCATTTTGCAATTTCAGAGTCAGAGAGAATGTGGGTTTTCTGCAGCAGCTTCACCTATTTGCAACTGATTCATGCATTTCTAATTCAGTAGCACAGGTATGATACGTATCTTCTGCTGGTCCTAAAAGTCCAAAACCATTCAAAATGTATGGGCTTAAATCTGCACTAAAAATTTATTTGCCATGAGGCTCTAAGGTGTTCCAGAGCAAAAATGCAAAAAGCAATGAGCAAAATGCTGAGAAGCATTGAATTTTAATCAGATATAAGGAAATTAGATGGTATTAGCTGTAGGCATTCAAAGAATGTAAACTGTCTTGACCAGAGACCTAGACAGCACACCATGTTCCAACAGGATCCATGCTCCCACATCATCCATACTGAAGACCTGGTTGAAACAATCTGGATTTCCCCTTTGACTCTTTACATTTTGTGAGAAAGCAATCAGAGGGAGCTTCAGGAGTATTCCTATCCCTCACCTTAACAGGAAATCTGCAAAAAGGGGGACATCTCATGGAATTTGGGAACCATGTAATTCCCTCAATATAGATATCATAGAATCATAGAATAGTTAGGGTTGGAAAGGACCTTAAGATCATCTAGTTCCAACCCCCCTGCCATGGGCA
>WYDI02006099.1:0-11279 GCA_009867235.2 Psittacus erithacus | reverse complement strand
AGTGTTCAAGGCCAGGTTGGACACAGGGGCTTGGAGCAAGCTGCTCCAGTGGAAGGTGTCCCTGCCCGTGGTAGGGGCTGGAGCCGGAGGAGCTTTGAGGTCCCTTCCAACCTCAACCACTCTGGGGTTCTATAATTCTGTGATCTGATTTGAGACTGATTTTCTTTTCCTTACATGTTTATGATGCGCTGCAGCACAAGGCATGGGCGCACACACACACACACACAGATATGTATGTCTATACCTCAGGCCCAGCACGAGGCAGGCTTTCTCACTTACGCATCTGAGGTCTTCCTGCAAAGCCTCTCTGGGATTAACTCACCTGGAGCTCCCTCTGCCAGGACTCGGGGCTGAGCTGCTGCAGGTCCTGCAGGTGGGTTTTCCGCAGGGGGTTCCTGCTCAGGGCACTGTCAGGGTCACTGGATGTGGGCATCTTCCTGCAGGGCTCGTGGCCAGCGGCCGGGGGGGTGCTGTACGCCCGTCTCCTGGAGGAAGCCTTCACATCCATTCCTGCATGTGGGAGAGAGGGTCAGCTCCATCCCACTTGGCTCATGGTCCAACCCCATGGCCCTCCGGGGCCAGGGAGCCACACTCAGCCCTCTGTGGCTTTAAGCAAAGCAACGAAACCATCAAAGGAGATAAAAGCCTGCATTAAGATCCCTGGGACGTGAGGAGAGCAGGTTGGGGAGGTTGTGTCTGAGCAGTTTTCAACCAGAACAAACCTGCCTGCATCTCCCCAAACCTCCCTGGAGAAGACAAAGGGTTTACTAATGCAATTTAATTAGTGCAGACGTTCTCCTGTCAGAGCAAGGGAAACATTTCACTTGGAAAGGCAGGAATACTCATTGCTTTTGACAAGGCTGAGGGGATGCGCAGCACAAAGGACATCCCATGAGTAACAGGTTTCCTTGTCTCTGGGGTGCAACCAGCCACTTTACACCACACAAGCACTGGCCTAACTGTGATGGTGAGAGGTGATGCTCTGGGGACAGAGCTTTGGATCCTGTCCTGGTTTTGGCTGGGATAGAGTTTATTTTCTTCCAAATAGCTGGTACTGCACTGAGTTCTGGCTGTAGACTGAAAAGAATGGATCATTCTCCCTCTTTTCTGACTGCAACATCAGGGCTTGAAGGGAAGCGACTGCTCTAGATGGGCATCTGCTCACTCGTCTCTGCACACAGGAGGGCAGCTTGGGAAGCTTGGCCAAATTACATGGCCAAAGCACGGGCTGCTTTGAAGCCCTGCAGGGAAGCCAGCTTCCAGAGCTTCCCTTGATTTCCTGACAGGTTTGGATAAAACATCCAAAGCAAACAGGCTCAAGCCTCAGGAGATCTGTCATCCCCCCCGCAAAGCTTCTGTCTCTTTGCAGAGATACAGCCAAGCAAATTGGCAGAGCAGAGACAGAAGCTTGATTGGGAAGACAGGGGCATCACACCCACACTTGTACCAGTGTCCGTGTCTGATTCTCTCCCAGGCTCTCTGCCCACCACCAGGCGACCGGGGCAGCAGCCCTCTGAGTCTCTGGAGTGATTCCAGCTCTCCATTCCTACTCCCTCCTCCTGAGAACGGAAGAAGACAGAGCTGCCCGACTCCTGGGAGCGCATCATGCTGTACCGCCGCCTCTTGTCCTGCAGGGAACCAGAGAGAGGGAATGGGTCCCATCACTGTGTACGTCAGATGAGAGGAGCACCAGCACTTGGACACAAGTTCCTATTTCTCCCCAATGTCTCACCCATCATCTCCCATGAGGACAGAAGGAGACACCTCCTGTCAATGCCGTGACACCCACTTGTGTATGTTCACACCAACACTCCTGCTCCCGGTACAGCCCCTCTCCATGCAGTGAGGACTCACGGATCTGGGGTTGGAGATGTACAAGGAGGTGTCACAGATGATGCTGTATCCAACCAGGCGGTCCCCAGGGAAGAGGCAGCTGCTGCTGATGGGGGAAACCAAGACCTCGGTACTCTCAGGGAAGACCCATTCCACAGACACATCGCTCAGGACCGGTGCCATCGCCTTCTTCAGAGACTTGATCATCTGGAGCAGGGAGCAGAGGGCAGCGGTTACACCACAGCTGGGTGTTACGTGTGCCATGGTGCATGCACTGTGTGCTGCAGGGAAGGGGAGAGCTTCCCCAGGCAAACCCACCAGCTGATTCCTACCTTCTCCTGACCTTAGGTGGGAGCCTGCTCTGCACCCATCCTGTCCCCTTGGCATGGTTATACTGAGGGCAGCAGAGCAGATATGGATAAAGCACAGTGCTGATCTCACACCACGTTGGCCAGCTCAGAGCAAGGGGAGAGCTTGTGGCCAAAGGCATCTTGCTCAGGTGAAGGCAGCATCTCCTGCTCCTCCCACAGCCAGGAAACGCTGTGGAGCTCCAGTGGTTTGAGCCCCAAGCCCCGGCCCTCACACACCAACTGACAGCATTGTTATTTTGGTACCTTTCTGGCTGGAGATGAGCGATGCTCTGCCACTTACGCATGTGGAGAAGACCAATACCCATGGACCAACCTAATAGGGAGCCATCTACAAGAGCTTCTGTGCACACCAGGGGAACTGAACACCAGATTTGAAGCAGAACAGCTCCACTATTCTCTATTGTTCCCTGCTTTTGCAGAGGCTCAGGAAGACACACCAGGCTGTGTTTTATAAAGCCATTAATTGATGCTTCAGACTGCTGAAGGGACAGCCTGCAAAGCTCTTTATTAATAGCTCTATAAAAAACCTTCTCCCTTCACTGTCTTTGCTTTTAATTTACATCAGCAATGCTGATGCTGTTCTGCGTTAGGGAGGTTTTTGTGTGCTCCAGGTTCCTGCAGAGGGATGGACTGCTGAACTCCATCTTTGGAGATCAAGAAGGCAGAAGCCAGCTTTTTAGGAGCTAAAGACCCGATTGTCTCTGGGTTTGGGCATGCAGCAGAGGATAGGCCAGGCACCGTGGCAGATAGAGCTGTTCTCAAACCTCCGTTTGAGGCACATCAATTCACTCCATGGGGAGAGAGGAAATGAAGAGGATCCCCCTGCTTGCTTTGAAGTTGGCTTAATAGCGACGCGTTCCTCTCCCTCCAACCCTTCTCCTCGCCAGAGCAGCGCCGGGGCTGAGCCTGGCTTCACAACTAATTGGCTGCTCGGATCTGGACCCTCTGCCCTCGCCGGTGCCGGAGGCAGCAGCTCCTTTGATGCTGTTTCGCAGCCATCGCTTCTCCCCTCCCTTGGCGGGGTGAGCATCGCTGCCGCTGACAGCCGGGGATGGAGCTGTTCCCTCATCCCCTCCCGCGCCCACCTGCAGCCGAGCGGGAGCGGGAAGGCAGCGCCGGGACGATGGGAACAGGACCCGCAGCCTCCCCCCGCGGTACCGGCACCGCAAGAGCCGGGCCGGGGGCCCCTTCCTACCTT
Source organism: Psittacus erithacus (assembly GCA_009867235.2). Taxonomy (NCBI): domain Eukaryota; kingdom Metazoa; phylum Chordata; class Aves; order Psittaciformes; family Psittacidae; genus Psittacus; species Psittacus erithacus. The sequence continues at coordinate 7,877 of WYDI02006099.1, read as the reverse complement.
AGGCTGCAGCCTCTCGCCCTCCGCCAGGAACTCGGCGCTGCCCCTGGACACAGCCGCCAGGCCCCGAACCAACCTCCTGCAGGCGCCGGGCCCCATGGCGAAGCTGTAGCACCTGCGCAGGGAGACGGAGCATCAGCATCCAGGGATGAGTGATTCCAGCCCCGGCCCCCGCTGCTCTCCCACCCCCTGCCCCGGCTTCATCCCACTGCAGGACCCCGAGCCCTTCCCTCCTCTGCAGCACAAACAAGCTGCTTTGCTGCCGGTTCAGCTCTTCCCTTGCTGAGGGCCTGTGGTCAATGGGCATGAAAGCCCCAGTAATGGTCTCTGCTCACAGTTAAAACCAAGGAAGAAGTGAGGCTGCTTCCCCAACTCCCAGCTCCATGAGTCAGGGTTTGGTTGAAGGCTGCAAGCCCAGAGCCGAGATAGAGCCCAGGCAGGGAGAGCAGGAGTGAGCAGCGCCTGGCGGGGATGGATACAGGAGGGATGGGGATGTGGGGATGCAGCACCCAGCAAGGGCAGTGGGTAACTGAGAAAAAAACCACCTTCAGCAGCAAACTGCTTCTACACCAGGGGCTTTTCTCATCCTCAGCTGCAGATCTTAGCTCAGCCTCACATCCCTCCTAAATGAGGTTCCAATCTTCTTTTGAGACAGGAATCTGCTGGGCGCTGCCTTCCAGGGGTCACTCTGATTGCATTCAGCCCACCACCACCACCCTACGAGGGCGAGGGGTGGGCTGCCCTATATAGCTGGGCAGCAGTTAGACCCCCATATAAGAAAACCCCCACAGAGCATCTTTCCTGACAAGCCCAAAGTCCAAGGGATTGAAGGGGAATGAGGTTTTCCTACATTTTTCTGGTGTTTCATGCCCCTTAAAGAGGCAGAGAAAGCAGAGCAGCCGTCAGCAGGGCTGGGAGCTCGATGCACAAATTAGCTGCTTTTTACATTGCTGTTTTTCAGCACATTCAATTCTGCACAGCCCCATCCTGGAAGCAGCTGGGGCCAGACCCAGATGTGCTTTAAAAAACCTAAAGCCCCACCATGGTGAGGAAGCTCGTTCATGTGTCAATCTCTCCTAGCAGGAAGCATCAGTCGAGAGCCTGTGAAGTTGTCAGCCCAATTATCCTGCTTTTGATTGTTTCAAAAGCATCTGAACTTCTGGGATCTGTTCCAAACCCTTTGAGGTTCTCCCATGGCTCATACCAGCAATCTCTCCCGCCTCTGTCTCTGAAGTGGGGATGTCTGTGAGATGGGGGAAGCACATCCCCACCATACCAGGCTTTTGCCCCTTTGGCCCTGCTGCCCTCCATACCTGGTGGAGCAGGAGTGGTTTCTCAGCAGCTCCAGGACCTTCCCTGTGTTGCTGATGGCCCCATTTGTCAGCAGGAAGAGCAGGCGGGGATGGCTCCTGTGGATGGGCTGCCGAATGACCCACTTCAAGGGAGATAAGATGTTGACGCTACCCATATCAGCCCGGATCCTCTTGATGCTCTCACAGGCAATGGCCAGGCTCTCCTGCCCAAGAGAGCAGCAGAATCATCAGCCTCTGCACCAGAGCACCAAGGAATCATGGCTGCCCCTTCACTCACCTCACAGTAAGCCTGACTGGCAGGGAAGAGGGTCTTGAAGGTGGATCCAAACCCAATGACATTGAAGAGACACGGTGGCATCAGGCTCTTGAGAATGACCAACAGGGCATCCTGCAGAGTGGAAAGCAAAGAAGATATCAGGCATGCTGAGTGTCTCCTTTCCTGCACCAGCTCCACCAGTCAAAGCTCTGCCCATACCCATCACACGTTATTCCCACTTGCATTTAGCTGTGGGCATTTGGTATTAAACCAACTGCTCCTTTGACACACCTTGCACCAAGAAATCACTGCGCACTACTCTGCTCTTTCCAAAGCTCCTTAATATTTGGGTCCAAAGCAGTGGGGAAAATGGGGAACCTGCAAAACCCAGACACAAAAAGGAGCTGAACAAATCTTTCTGTTTGTTTCTAACTGATGGGCTCTGTGCTCACAACACAGTGCTGCAGCATGGAGCTGGTGGGTGAGAAGCAGAGTGTGAAATTGAGAAGTGCGACACGCAATGCATTTCAATGTCCAAACTTGCAGAAAATAAACAAACAGCTTAAAGTCACACAAAAAGAAAAGCCTCCCCCATCCCCAATTCTCTTGTATTCATAGCTGCCATCAATTAAAATAACTGGGAGAGACAGTTTTTAGCTCTTTTCTTTACCAGAGGTGGTTATCTAACATGCCTATTCCTGGTCTTTACATAAGGGAAGAGCGATTTAAATTGTCTCAGGCATCTGTGATGGCCCTCGACAACTCCAGCAGAGAGCTTGTGATAGCAGCAACTGGGCAAGAGCTGCCCAAGGAGCTCCAAAGCTTGCATGGGCAGCAGGAGCAGTTAATGTGGCAGGAGAGGGAGGCCGACTGAAAGCCAAGTGCTGGCAGCATTGAGGAGAAGCTTGGTTCTTTCTGCTTATATGCTGATAAAGGCAGACTCCTGCCAGTCTGCCGAGGGCAGCAGAAACCCTAGAGCCAGCCCCAGGAGAAGAGCTGCCAAGGTCAAACAAGCAAGAGCAGCTTCTTGCTTCGTCATCTGCCGTGGCAAAGACAGAGGGAGTGCAGATGGTGGGAGCTGGAGGCACATGGGAAGAGCCGCAGGGACATGGGTGCAGATCAGGACCATCCCTGACCACTAAGACTCAGCAGCAAGGCAGAGCCAGGGCACTGCAGGATGATGTATGAGAACAGGGCTGCCCTTTAGCAGGCTCTGGAGTACTTCAGACCAAGCTGTTAGCTCAAACCTACGAGCATATATTTATACTGCTGCTTCCCAGATGGCTCCTGGGATGGCGGCGCTTCCAAACCTCAGCGCTGACATCCCAGCTTGGAGCTAATTATAAGGAGAATTAAAAGCTCCACATATTCCCAAATATTTGTGAAAGCGCTTCTCAAAGTGGGCATCCACTGCTTGCTTCCTGCTTCAGCAAACAGAAAGAGTTATTGCTTCTTGAGGTAAATATTGATCTCAATGCCTTTGCACTCAATATCTATACAGCAACTCAATGAGGAGAGATGTTTGCCTCCAGAGAGGTCAATTCCCAGTCATTAACCTGGTTTAGCCAGAGATGTGGGCATCATCATGGGCCTGGCTCTTCTCCCTGCCTGCACCAGGATGGGAATGGAAATGCAGGATATTGAAACCCCTGAACTTGCCACCCAGCCTCTTTGGCCAAGCAGCTCCCTGCTTGCAGTGTGCCACGTCCTCCCCACTGCGTGGAGCAGGACCATCCCCTGCCCATCTGCATCTCTGCAGCAAAGCTGAGGATGATGCAAATGTCCCCATCAATATAACCCCCCAAGAACAGCCCCTGTTCTGAGGTCTCTGAGGTTTTCAAGGGATAAATAAGGATGTGAGACTCAGAAATGGTTTTCTTCCTTGAGGTATCTCCTCTGAAATCTCCAATATCTCCCCCAAAACAGTTTTCCAGAAGGGGAACAGCCCTTTTCCTGTTTTTACAGCCTCCTGCGGATGGAAGTCTTAGATGAGGACCTCTCAGAGAAGGGCTCTATCCCTGCAGAGTCCCTGTCCCCATGGGACAAAGCAGCCTCTACAGAGGCTGCAGAAACTGTGGTGCCCAAACACATCCATGCTGTAAGCAAAGCAAAAGTCTGACCTAGGGCAGAGATGCTTCCTGATTGCCAGGCTCCAAAACCTGCGGAGGGACGTGGGTACAACCTCAGAGATATGCTGGTGGAAGCAGGGACAACAGGGAAGCTGCTGCAGCCATCCTCAGGCTCCCCAGCATCTCAAACCCTGCTGATGGAGGTGGCCATCCTCCAGCAGTTCCCATGGAAACCAGAGACTGATGGATACTGGAGTGGGTTGGAAGATGAGCGAGCTCGAGGAGTGGGTCTGTGTGAACCTCATGAGGTTCAACAAAGCCAAGTGCAGGGTCCTGCTCTTGGGTCAGGGTAACCCCCGGTATCAACACAGACTGCGGATGGAGGGATTGAGAGCAGCCCTGAGGAGAAGGACTTGGGGGCGTTGGTCAATGAGAAGCTCCCCATGGCCCAGCTTCACTGTGCTCTTGAGTTACTGGAGTGATTTCCCCTTGATGGACAGAGTGGTCCCAGCGGGCTCAGAGCAGGACCACAAAGGCCTCCAACCCGTAGCTCGGTCAGAGCCATCTCTGACAGGGGAACCTCAGACCCACGAAGTATCATGAAGAGGCCTTTCTGCAGCCCCATTCTTATCCAGAGGTCTCAGCACACCTCCCATCAACCTCCACTGCACGGCTGGTGTTCATTTGTGATGCACCGTGTTCAAACATCCTCTGTGGGCGCACAGAGATGCCCATCAGCAAAGTATCTCTCAATACATGGTCAGCATTAACCTCAAGCTTCCCTTGGAGCTCCCTGGAGACTTCCCTCCTATAGAGCGATCACCCCAAGCCCTCATGGAGGCAGGGAGAACTGGAGAAGGGATGCACATGCCATGCAAGCCAGCAAGACAGGGAAGAAAACATCTTTGCATTTGATGTGCTGGCAGGAAGAAGAGGAACAGAACCGGGAGGCAGCTTCACTGCAGGTACCTGACAAGCCACAAGGTCGTGATGACTAAAGACACAGCATATAATTACCCCCCATCCCCTCATAATGAACACTCATCAGCACTCAGCAACCCCCACTGCTCTCTAATATCCCTGCCTCACCGGCACATAGGCACTTCCCCTCCTGTGTGGTACCTTCACGCAGTTGATGTTCACAGCGCTCATGCTTCTGCTGCGGTCTATGAGGAAGATGAACTCTCCTTGGGCTTTCCGGAGGCCTGGCTGGGCGGTCCTCAGGTCGGGGCAGAAGTTGAGCATGATGACAGGGTGATGGGGGATGTCCTTGCTCAGCCGCTTCCGGATGATTTCTGTCTGCAGGAAGGAAGGAGAGAGCTCGAGAGGGTGATGTTTGTGCCCTTGTCACTGGGAAGAGACTCAGAGCAGGGCTGAAGGTGGAACCGCGTGGCCTTGTTCTGGCCCCAGTGGGGACAACACCTGAGCTCAGGTTGTTCTGTGGAGCTGCTCCATGGGTGAGCAGGATTCCTGCCTCCTCCAACCCATGGGCATGCTTTGCACATCGGACAAAGGCTGGTAGAAAGCATCAGCCAGGGTCCCCAGCACCCATGGAGCAGCTTCATGCACAGATGACAGCCTGGGGAGGAAATAGAAAGGTCTGGCCCCATGCAGCACCTTGCAGTGATGATTCTCCGAACATCTCATTAGATCCCTATGGAAAACCAGGCTCATTTGCAGTTTAGTATCACACTGAAAGGAGAAACCCACACTGGAGGTTTTGTCCGTGGTCACTCGATAATGAAGTGTGAGATACAGCCCTCAGCACGATGTATTCACCGCTTTGATTCATTCCTCCCACCTCTGGTTTGCTGGTTTTCCTGCCCCTTTCCTTTAGGATTTTATTTTGCATGGATTGAAATGCTTTGGGAAGCCAAAATGATCACCCGGGACATCACTCAACAGGCACCCGCATGAACTGTGCCTCTGTACTCCCCAGAACTCCAACGGCTCTCTGCATTTTGCATTCATCCCCATTAAAAACATAACCAAATGACACAGGACAAAGCCTCCTGTGATGGGTTCATCATCTGCTCCCATGGGTATAAAGCAGTCCCGGGTCCGTGGCCTCGGCTGCAGTGAATCAGCTCATCACCGCTTCCAAGGGACCCCACTTCAGTGGGAGTGTAGCACAGAACCATGCTCCACAACAAGCATCTCCAGCCTCAGGGGCTTTGGTTGTCTTTGAGTTCCTCTTTCAAAGGCGGTTTCAGCAGGAGCAAACCAGACTCCAGCACCTAGGTTCTTCCCCAGCCATGAGTCACATCCCTGGATCTATGAGGTGAAGAATAACAGAGTCCCTGAGGACCAACACATACACATGAGCTTTGCTTTCAGCTCTGTCACTTCCCTGACCCTGGAGAAATGCGGTCCCCATTCACAGGAACAAGCATCTTGCTGTCACCCTCATCCTCCTGCATTTCCCTCTCATGTTTGCAGTACACATTAATCAGGCGCTGAGGAATGAAAGGCTCTTTCATCCCCATTCTCCTCCAGCCGAACAACGTTATCTTGTGTAACATCTATTTCATGGAATCATAGAATCCCAGACTGGTTTGGGCTGGAAGGGACCTTAAAGCTCATCCAGTTCCAGCCCCTGCCATGAGGAGGGACACCTTCCACTACAGCAGCTTGCTCCAAGCCCCACGCATCCTCTCCCCACATACTGGGGGTGTTTTCTTTGCTTCTTGCCTCTCACCATGTAGCCATTTCCTGGTCCTCCTGGGGCAAAGAGGTGGGTTTCCTGCAAGGAAATAGCTCCAGAATGATCCCCCCACACTCAATAATGTGACATGCTAAAGATACAGGAATAATTAGAGATCCATCTGAGCCACAGCGTGGGAGTTCTACTTTGTTCCCCCTGCTGCACACCACTAAAGGAGATGCTGCAGGCGCACTCCTGCTCCTGCATCAGACAGCGCAGGGCAAGAGGGATGAGGAGGGGGCTGATGTGTCTCCACTGGCAGGGGCAATCCCCATATCCCAGCAGCACAGGGTGCAGCAGGTTTGGGGTGTCTGCAAATGGGGGAACCAGGCTCAGATCCATGGGTTTAAGGGGAAATGGGCATCCCTGGTCACCAATGCTAACACCAGGGTGTGTATAACAGGTACAGTAGGGCTGTGGTCACACAAGTGCAATATGAGCCATAAGGGAAGATGCCCACCCTGGAGATTGGGAGGGCTCTGAGCAGCCCATTCGTATTCCCTGATCCCAGACACAGGGATGTGGCAGCTCCGTGCCGGGCTGTCACTCACTGCTTCAGAACTGCTGCAGGATGAGGCACAACTCCCGAGCGGATATTGCTCTATTTGCTGATCAGCAGAACAAAGAGCAGTTTCTCCCACCTTGTCTTCAGTGCAGCTCATTATCCCGAGCAAAAACCACTTCTTCCTTCCTGACAGCTCCAGAAACAGTAAACATTTACTGAGCAATTAAACGGATATTCTATTCTATGTCACTGCAATAACTATAATACCCTTAACGCTATAACAATGCACCTATCTAATTATGCTGTGCTAGACTTGCGCTAATTATACACACAATAACCAGCTCAGAGCTGCTTCCACACTCCATTTATCAAAACCACTGAAGAATCTTCCCCTCGTCCCCCACAGAAGCCCCTCTCTGAGGGAAGATGCTGCAGAGCTCATTGGGCCAGGGTAACATCCAGTGCTGCAGGCAAGCAGGCAATCCCTCCCTGCTCAGCTCCAGTCCCAGCCTCAGCTGCCGCCTGCAGCTTGTGCTTCTTACCTTTTTCTCAGCGCTGGGGTCTTTCTTAGTGCCTTTAATGAAATCGTTCTTCCCCTTCAGGTGTCGTTCATACTCTGCGGGAGTCATGTCACCTTCTTCCATTAAGATGTGAGGCATGTGGGGCTCTGGGAATGCAGAGAATGGGGTGAAGAACAGCGTTAGCTAAACCTGGGGTTTGCAGAGATGCAGGAAGCCTCTGGTGAAAACAGAGTGAGAGCAGCACGGGCAGACTTGAGAGGATCGGGATTATCTCCTGGGCAGCCTAAATCCTGAGAGCATTTGTGAAACCAGAGCTAACCCAGCACTGAGGAGAAGCATCCCAGGAAGGGGCAAGACGTGGAGCTTCTCTGGAGAGACCTTAGAGCAGCTCCAGTGCCTAAAGGGGCTGCAGGAAACCTGGAGAGGGGCTTTGGCCAAAGGCCTGTAGGGCCAGGCCAAGGGGAATGGCTTTAACCTGCCAGAGGGGAGACTGAGATGAGCTCTTAGGCAGA
>WYDI02006098.1:0-41386 GCA_009867235.2 Psittacus erithacus | reverse complement strand
CCCTGCCCATGGCAGTGGGGTTGGAACTAGATGATCTTAAGGTCCTTTCCAACCCTAACTATTCTATGATTCTATGATTTCTGAAAATACTTCGCAGTGTTTTATAAACAGTGCAAAAAAATTTGTTTTCCTTTCTTTGCAAGTAGTAGCAATTATAAATGCAGAGGAGAGAAGCAGCATAGTAAATCAGCCAAAAGAGCAAAGACTGAAAAGTATAAGTATCAAATCCAGTTACTTCCTATGAAGCTCAGCAATGATGAGGTGAAATCCATAATTTCTTCTATATAGGAGGAAGAAGAATTCAAAAAAAGAAAAAAATTAATTAGGAAACCCTTAGAGAAAGAATGAGGTAATTTTTTAGTATGTTTATGACAGTATTATTATTGCATTGTGCCTCTAGTGTAACAAGTAACAAGAAGCTCAGTACATCTCCAATACCTTTCAAGGATTTCAAGGTTCCCAACAAGCACTAAGAGATGGATTGTGACCAACCATTATGTGAGTATGGTGGATGATGGATGCAGAGTAAAGTGTTTCTCTAACTAATGTAACCCACATGAGGACCAGGCGGGCTATAGCCTTGCCCAGAAGGCAGGACCATAGAATCTGTCAAATTTCCCTTCTTTGGTTCTCCTCATGCGGAAAAGGGAGAGCAAGCAATGCCTCTGTCCTTCTCCCTTCTCCATGTGCGGACGTAGAGAGCTAAGTACACAACACATCGCAAAGGCATGCAACTTGCAAGGCATCCCATGGTGCAACTAAAGAATTGTAGGAAGTCTCCTTCTTTTTAAAGCAGAATGCTTCCTGATTTGCCCATATAATGTTACCCCTTAATGACAATTTGACTGATTAACTAAACAGCATTAACTTAATGTGCTCACGATTTATTACACCCTATAATAAAACTACATTGACTCTGTTGGTGCAATGTTTCCTGTTGCATGGCAAATGTAAAGATTACTGGAAACTGAAGTTGAGCGCCTCATTCATAACGTTTAGTATGACAGGAACTACAGAGAGCCAAGCAGGTGTGGTTTTAGTTGTTTAACATTTTTTCCAGTTGTTAACTCAAAAAAAAGATCAAAAATTGAAAAAAGACTTTTTTAATTCTCCAAATAGCTGTTTAATTACTGCTTGATGTTGGAAAAAAAGTTTGTTGGAGCAGATGGCAAGAACATAGGATTTAAGCAGGGGACAGATGTAACCACATTAGGGAGTCTGGAAGATAAATCTCTTGAAGTCTTGTGGTCGATGTAATCATTACTTTGTTTACATAGATGACATATTACCAGTTTCAATTAACAGTTGCTGTTGTCCATATTTGGGATCTTTCCCCTTCAGATAGTCATTAAAGCCTGTTGTAAACCATCACATTTGTGCTACTTCCATGCTGTGCATAAATCACTTAGGCATCCCAGCATAATTTTTCCTTATGGAAAATGTGTAGATAGATATTTATGCAACATAATAAATGGAGTTTGCTTTCTATTAAGCAGTTTACAAGTCCTGTCTCTAGTTATGTACTGTCTCCTGTGATACACAAGGGTACTAGGAAAGCAGAAAAAGGACAGCTGTACTCAGCCTCTGTGCTGCCAATCTGTTCTTTGCCTCTAGTTCCCTTCCCAGTACTATCAGCATTGTCTCTGCTGCAAATGGCTCTTCTCAGGGCTCTAATATAAAGCATGTTTCTGACTTTCATACATCTGGAGCATAGGGAGGCAACACAGCAAAGAACAGTGTTCTCTTCCTATGAGAAAATCTGTAGCTTGTGTGAGAGACAGTGAGGAAATAACACTATCTGTGTGTGGCTTCCTTGCTGCTGAGACGTGGAAAAACCTTTGTTGACCTTAGTAAAACAATGCTTTGCAGATATAAAAAGGAAGTCCTTTTGAAGCATGTGTGTGTATGCATACACATTCTTTATTCTTATATGTGTATATATACATGAATTTACATGTATGTTTGGGTGAATTCAGAAACTGCTCCTTGGATACACTCTTCAAAAAGCTATGATCTTAAAAATACTAAGAAAAACCCAGAACCAGTTCAGACTGCTATTATGCTGTTGTAATTCCAATTTATCCCTTCATTATTGCTGGAACTGAGAAACAAGTAGGCGTGCATACCTAAGGAGGTGTTCCAGCATTGATAATGACACCTTTAGGAGCAAGTGTTAGCACAGCAGTTGAACATCTTGAATTTGAGCAGCTGTGAAGCATGAATCCACTCTTCAGCACAGCACGCCTGGTAAATTTTTCTTCCTCCAGCTGTAAACTCTGAACATGTAGGGTGTCTAGTGTTTAGTTGAAACAGATTTCCCTTGTATGGACATTTTTATCCATTAGAATTTTTTTTTTATGCTTAGTTTCAAGTTTAACTGAACCAACTGAAAATTCCATTTTGTTACGGCTGAAGCAGGAAGCTCTTCCTTCCTATTAAAGGGTAGAAGATATATGTGTATATCATGTATTGAATGTAAACATCCTCCAGAAGGAAAGAGGAAGATGGTAATAGTTACAGAAATGTAATATTTATCCAGTTCTGACTGCTATTTTACCTGGAACAAAGGCAAGGACACCACCGAGTATCATAGATCAGAAAAGCAGGAATATGTAGGTGTACGTTGTTACAGACTATCTACCTTTCTAGAACACAGGTATTAATTGCAGAGTGTAAAACACTGAACTTAGGAAGTCAGACCTATACAGTTAAGCATTTCAAAATCAGGAAATAACAAAATTAAGGTGGCAGGTACTGCAACCATTCTTCAGCATTGTGAAGCAGTCTTAAGATATGATTACACAGTTTCAACAGAAAATTATATCATTTTATGCTCATAAATTAACAAGTAAATTTAGCAATATTCTACAGTTCCTTAGCATTTTCTGATGTACTGTGTGAATTAAATGCAGCCACAGAATAACTTAGTCAAAGAGTAAGAATAGAGCATAGCACTTACAGTTTATAGAAATAAAATATTTTCTACTGTATTTTCATTCCTTAGGGAATTACATGCTTTAGCAGTTATCTGGTTTGCACATCAAATTGATTTTAACTAGTGACTTTTTATGATAATAACTGTTTCTAGATTCAGGCAATGTAAGAAGAACTTTATTTAGCAAGCAATTAGTAATTAATGAAGTGCTAACTATATGCCATAATGTAAACTATACTCTTTCAAATCATTAGTTACCAAAACAAGATCAAGAAGTATCTTTTCTGCAGTACACATGAAGCTTGGCTGAAAGGCAACAAAATTAATTAGATTTTATATCAATGCATGGTTTTAATTCCAGAGCTTTGTATGCAGAATTATATATTTAGTCATAATCAAATACCATTTGTCTTTTTTTCCTCAAAGTTTTTAGAATAATTTGTTTTGTAATCTATGCAAGCAAAGCTGATTACATTAATTTATATTTTTTTAAATCTAAAATGCTTAAGATATTCTCTGTTAATGAAAATATAAGAAACAGGGACTGTACTCTGCTGGCATTTTTACAGCCCTAGATTTTACAATAGCAAGTGCTTTGGACTGTAGTCTCAACATTTCATCATAGCTGCTGTTGCAAACATATTGCACTTCGTGTATGGAAGCACATGCATTTTATGTTGCCTAATGGAAAAGTGTTTTTGATCCGTGAAATTAGAAATATACATACATTTTTATTCTCTCAGTTGGAGGATAATGTCAAAGACACAAGCTGTTGCTTTCAAAAGGAAACGTTATGCCCTATATAGTTTCAAGGGTTACTATGTACAGTGAAGCTAGTTACCCTCTAGCTTCTTTGTTGATCAGTGAATTATATAAATATCATTGCTAATACAATTTGGGATAAGTATGTCTAAAAATAACTTCTGCAAACCATAGCAAATAATGGTTCAGAAGCATACTTATCTACAGAGTGGCTGACAAATACCATTTCTAAATTTGTTCTCTCAGGTAAAAGCGCTGATGGCAAGAGTGATGTCCTGTGGGCTGTAACATTTTTGGCCACATTCATCTGGATTGATTGACGTAGCCATGTTTGCTTAGGTTTGTCCCACTGCGCCCGTTCCCTCACAGTCTGCCAGTCACAAGCGACAGAGATTTCCTGTTACTTTTGACAGCAGCTTTCTGCATTATAACCAACTGTTTTGTCACATACTTTCATCTAGTTGTTTCCTCGATTTTTGATGTTTCTTATGATTAGAATATTTAATGGCACAGCTGCAGTATTCAACTAATAATGAATTTAAAATGGAATACTTAGTATAATGGTGAAAAACTGTCCCTATAAAATAACGAGGAACATCAGCTACATGTATAGAGGGGCCAACTGAATATTGGAAGGTGCTATGTTGGAAAAGATTTCAGAATCATAGGGGAAGAGCAACTAAACATGAGGCTCTAGTGTAAAACTGGCATTTAAGCAGTTAAGTGGAATTGAGCATTTCAGTTTCACAGCCTAACGTACATTTTCATTCTTACTCATTCTTTAAAACCCTTCTGGATATGAAATGATGACAGCCAACCATCTCTGGTTTTCTCCATGTTATACCTTGACATGTTGCATGCATGACTGTGTTCATATACTGAGATTTACACTGAACTACTGCCTAGGATGCCTGTGTATTTCTTAAACTGTAACTTTTGGTTTAGACCCCTCTATAATGTATTAACAGATTAGCAGCATGTATTGTGTTGCATTGATGACTATTTATCAATACCGAATGGCACTCTGAGCTCTTTTCTAGATTATTTTTAAGGGCATTTACAATAAAACCTTAAAAACATCTTACTCTTTTAGGCTTTTGACAATGATTATAAAGATTACGCATTCTCCTGCTTCATCTCTCTTAGTTTTTGGTCCATGACATCACTTCTTCCTCACAACCCATTATGCAGTTTTTCTGGAAGCATTTAATGAGAGAATTGTAAGTCATCTTTCAAAATTTGTCATCTAACCCCTACATCCACCACTGAGTGCTGAGAAATGTTGACAAGCTTTTTCTATCAGATACTTTTTCTCCTGCTTTAAGTGAAGGAAAAATTACCTTTGCTTCCCCCTTCTGAGGCGTGCTTACTGCCTTTTTTTTTTTTTTCTTTTCATCCTCCTATATTATTTTCTTATTTCTGTGTTAAAATTTGTTGTGGTTCCAGATATGGCGAAACATTCTTTCCCTTCATTGATTCACCTTCTCCTGTGGAAAACCTTGCAGAAGGATGGCATTGGGCATTTTATTTTCATTTGTCCTGTTTCAGAATGAGGTTGACACTATGCCAGATTAGCGTGGTAAAGAACCCCACAAAATCCAAACAAAAACCAAAAAACCAACCCCCCCAGAGCAACAAGAACGTTCTTTCTAAGCACAAAGCTTAATTAAAATTAGGAAAAAGGTAATGCATTTCTGCTTTACTGTCAAACTTGTGCCTATAGTTTCTCAAATCCCTCCTGTCTTATTTCGCTGCCTGTTTTAAAAGCTAGTACCACCTCTCCAGCATGCAGTACTCATTTAATCTGGGCCTTTCAAATAGGCTCTGGATCCTGGTACTTGCGTTAGCAAGTAGTACTTGTACTATAGCAAGAGGCTACATATTGCATTAAAAATGCATAGCAGGTGGCTGTATGTCAGGAGGCACAATGGGTTATCCACTATATGAACAAATTACCTGCTGACTCTGTCTCCCAAATATGTGAAGCAAACTATTTTAATTCCATAACAGGATGAAACAAGTAAATTCGCAAGTTAATGACAGCATGCATTGTTGCAGATCCTTCTGCATATGTATAAACACTTAATTACTGTAATGACCCTGGAGGGTGTAAGTGGGCTGCACCGAGGCCTGTCTCCACCACAGCAGCATGGCCAGCTTTGGTGACTTTATGGCAATTCCTGCAAAACCTTGTAGTTTTCTGTGGACTTTCACTCCTGGAATGATGCAAACACCTCGAGGGCTTTGCTTTCCTCTAGTAATCACCGAACAATTGTGAGAGCAGGTGAAAGTCTGGGAAGTCCTTGCACTCCGTTACTTCTGAAAGAATGTATTTCTTAGCAATGTAACGTTGTTTGGGTGGGGGTTGTTGTTTTATTTGGGTTTGGTTTGTTTGATTGTTTTTGGTTTGTTTTGAGTCGGTCCCTTCCCTTGCCTCAGCCGTCTTTCCTAACGAGGGTAGCGGCTCATCCCTCAGAGTTATTTGTCCTCCCGTGTCTGCGGCTCCCCCTGGTTTCACCGGCGGCAGCGGCACCCGTGCCGCCCGCCCGCCCCGCTCGGGCTGACTGCGGGCAGGGAGAAGCGGCAGGAGGCGGCGAGCCATAAGTTGACGCGGCAGGCAACCCGCGCCCCAGAGGCCCCGTGAGGGGGCAGCGCGCGGAGCCACGTCCCACGGACAGACAGCGCCCGGCAGAGGTAGCGACGACCGCTCCTCAGAGCGAGGTTGCCCCGCGCGCCCCCTCATCACTACGGTAACCCGCGCGGGCGCTGTGGCACGCCCCCTCCGCAGACCGCTCCGCGGCCGTTGGGCGCCGGGTCTCCCTCAGGGGCAGCGCGTGCGCAGTGCGCGCCCGGCGCTGGCGCTCCGCCACAGGCGAGGAGGCGGGCCAACGAGGCTCGACGCGCACGCGCGGACAGCGGCGGGCGCTTCCCCCCCCCTCCTTTCCCGAGTGTGTGTGCGTGTGTGTATGTGTGTGTGTGAGGGAGGGGGAGAGTGAGTGAGTGAGTGTGAGTGAGTGAGTGAGTGCGTGCGTGTGGTGGCGCGGCGGCGCGGCCCGCGGGAGGAGCGCAGCCCGCAGCCCCTCCAGCAGCCGGAGCGGCTTCCCCATCCTCGCCCGCCCCCGCTCATCCTTCCTCCTCTCGCAGGTGAGCAGGGCTGTCGCGGGGAGGAGGAAGAGGAGGGGGAGCCGCGCGGCCGGCGCCCGCCTCCGAGGGGAGCTGCGATGGGACTTATTGTCCGGCTGCTCGGGGGAGGAGAGAAAAGGAGGTTTAGCGCCGGCAAGCACGCCGGGCCCTGAAGGGCTGCCGACCGGGGATTGGAGGCGCACGGTCCCCTCCCAGATCCGGGGAGGGTCCCGGCCTCCACCCGCCACCCCGTCGCCGGCCGGCTACTCGCTGAGCCGCGCGGTTTGCTGCCCACCTGTCGCCCGCCGCCTCACACGGGGGACGGCGGGGAACGGGGCGCTGACCCCGCGGACCGGGCCGGCGGCTCGACAGCGCCCTCTCTTCCGGCAGCGTGTATGTGGTTTATGTCGCGTGACGGCGTTGCCCGGGCCCCACGGCCGTGCTGCAGGATGGAGCTGTGCGTGGCTGTGGGGCGAGCCCGGAGAGCACCTCCAGCCGTTTATCCTCTCCCCTCTACGCTGTCTGCTTGAGGGGCAAGAGAGCGGAGTGGGGGGGATGCTGCTCCCCTCTCTCTGTAGAGAGGCCTCGGGGTGTAGGAAGGTAGCCGCACGCCGACGAAGGAGGTGTGGTGTGTGTGTGAAGGGGTAGAGCCGTGAGCCCGCGTGGGTCACCAGGCTGTGCTGCGGTGGAGCCTGAAAGGGGCCCCGACAGACGCCAGGGCGGAGGAGGGTGGGTGTAGCTGAGAGATAGTGCTATCCAGGCAGCCTTTCCCGGGGGGCTGGGACACCTTCCTGTTGAGTGATGCCGAGTTAACGTGATAGGAAGTTGCAGGACAGCAAGACCCCGGGCTGGGTCAGAGCACACGGGTGGGGTTGAGAGGGGTACTCACGGTGTCCACACCACGTAGTGTTTCTTTTATATAAAATGGGTAAGTTCAGAGCACCAGGAATGCATTGCCTTGCTGTAGACAAAGATCTGCTTTAGAGGGTGGACAAATAGATGCTATTTGTTTGACATCAAGAGTGCTTGGTGTATTTCTTTCCTGTCAGCAGGTACTGGCAAAGCAATTAGATAGATAAATTTTAAACCAGGATAAGTGGTGATGATAGGCAATAGTTTGAAGTCACTTGTCACCATGTATTTAGTAGTAGTTACTGGCTTGGTGAAATTCTGCGGGTATGTTTATCTATTTGAGAGATCTCTGTACTGACAAAAGGTGTCTTTGCACACATGTGTTATTCCTGTCTTCCCCTTCTCTTTCCCCTTCTGTTCCTATGCTAAACTATGGGGTTTTGTAATCATAGGTAGAGGAGATGGGGGGCTATTTCTTACCAAATAGGATAAGGCAATCACATGTTTTGTAGGCCTGTAGTTTTTGAGTTTCTTGACTGGAACGTGTCATGGGATGCACAATGATTATTTTATTTTCTTACCACTGCCTGCCTCTGCAGCTGACTTGCTTTTAGTAGTATTGTGGTGATGTTTTGTTTGTAAGTGAAACAGGCTTAACTTTCTGTTCATGTCAAACAGTGGTTTGCAGCATTTTTGATACACAGGCTTACTGTGTTTTTAGTGGTTGTGCACGTTTTTGTTTAATGAACTTCAACTCAGCAGCTTTTTTTTTAATCTTTATTGGGTCTCAGCAGACCATTAGAAATAATACATGGAGCAAAGTTTGAAAACTACTCACCCTGCTGATACTTTTGTATTGCCTTTATGCAAATGGTTTGATTTTTGACCCTCTTAAACAACATCATATGTGGAAAAATGCGTTGTTTCCCTGAGACTTCTTTTGACAATGTGGATGCATTTTTTTTCATCTCTTATTGTAAGGTTTAGTATCTCTGATAATATTACCAGAGGACTTCCACAGGCACCTCTAGATGAGCCGTCCTGGCTTGGGCCTTACTTCTGTACATTTGGATGCCAAAACTGCTTGAGTCAGTTGGTGCCATCAAGTACTACAGTGTAATAATACAGAAGTTGATACTCGCTTGTGACCTTTAGGAGCAGTGTCTCAGGTTACTCGGAAAAATAATTCAAGTTTCTGGGATAAATAATTAAATTGCATTTATGTTTGGTGGTTTTGCTGTTTGTGGTGTTTTTTTCTTTTTTGTTTTTTGGTTTTTTTTCCTAATGGAAATCTTTGAGGCCCTTAGTGACATGGTTTAGTGGTGAACTTGGCAGTCTTGGGGTAATGGTTGGACATAATGATCTCGGAGGTCTTTTCCAACTTAGTTGATTCTATGATCTCTTGCAGAAGCAAAACTGTTAGTGTTTTGTACCGCCCCTGCGCGTCCCTGCTTGTCGGTTGACCAGTCTTTCTCAGAAGTTTGCTAAAGCTAGGTCACTTTAATTGAAAGAGTGCCCTCTGGTGACATCTGTGGAGAAGCACTCCTGCTACTTTGAAATGCAATATTCCTCCCAGCAAGGCTGGAGATGTATTCTGCGCTGAAATGCTAGTGTGGCATGGCTGAGATGGGGGATGAGGAGCTGCTTGCAAATATATGTGGAAGATGTACAGCAGTCACTTGGAGCCTGTTATCCCCCCTGTGAAATACTCTACCTTGTAATTTATTTTACTGGATTTTGATGAGAAATGTTTGATTCCTCAGTCTGATGGAGAAAGAAAAACAACCAACCCACAACCCAACAACAAAATAAAACCCTCTTCATGAGGCTGAGTGGTTTACTGTCAGGTGTTTTTCCTCCTCTGAAACCTGCCTTTGTACCGAATTTTTTTGAGAGATCCCTTCCCTTTCACACTTGTATCTTGCTGATGACTGTGAAGATTAAATATCCCAATCTTTAGATATATTCTTAATCTTGATGCTGTTCAGCAACAGTGAACGAGAATGAAGACACAGAGCTAACTCTAATTTCAGTTACTTGTGTAAACTGTGATTTTTAAAAGTGCCTGTATTCATAATAAACATCTTCAAGACTTCAGGAGGCTAATGAAGTCTTAATGTGCTAATGTTCTCCTTGACATGTCTTTGAATATTAAAAGATTTGAATTTATAAAAACACACCTCCACTTTAAGCAGTTTCTTCTTCTGTGGTTTGTTTTTTTGTTGTTTTTTTTTTTTTCTTTTTCAAGATTAGGGATTAATCTTTCCCTTTATGTTTGCTTGGAGCTGAGTCATGTGGGCTCCTCCTTTCATTCAATAAAGCTGAGTTGAAAACTTCCTTTAGGGGTGGGGAGCGTAATTTGTTGTATTTTATTAAAGGATGAGGCATCAAAGGCATGGTGTATTTCTGATCTGAGTATTGTTTATAGCCCTTGTTAGCAAAGATACTTAAAAATGCATTTTCAAAATAATGAGAAAACATTACTGTTAATACCCTTTACATTTAAATACCTGGAACTGCTGCAGTAGAAATAATCTTTTAATATTCATGCATGCATAGTATTTACTGCTTGAACAGAAGCTTTGTCGGCTTCATGTTTTGCCTCTTTATGAACTAATTACCTTGAAAGACTGCTGAAGCAAGAGAGTCTTGATGTTACAGTTGGTGTTTTTAAGTAGATGCTCTGTATGCTTAGTGCTCTAGAATATGTGGATGTGTGGCTGCAACTCTTATTCCTTTACTCTTTACTCCCTAAAGGCCTCACAGGACTCCAGGGAAAATGGCATTGCAAGCCTTCTTGTGGGTAAGCTGGTACGACCCAGTATTCTGCCAAGCAGAAAGGGGATATCTGAAGTAAGAGCTCTAGAGCAAGGCAATTGTGAGGTGTCAGAGAGCTTGCAACTCCTGCTGCTGCAGTGGCAGTCCAGTCTCTAGGCTAAGCTGGTGGCAGCAGCTTTACGTAGTTGCGTGAGCCATGTGAAGCAGAGAAGGTAGGATGAAAAAGGAGAGGGTGGCCTGGAGTCACAAAAGGGGAAGATGTGTTCAGCAGCATGGCATGTACTGAACACTGGAGCTTTTTGCTGTGACTTTGAAAAGTTAACATGGTGTAAATGGTGGTCATTGAACCTGCTTGTTGGCTGAGGAAAAGGGAGACTGTTTCCTGTCTGCGTTCCAGTTATAGGAGAGTTGGTTTAGAAAAATTGACCCTTTCACTGAATCTTAGAGTGTAGCAAAATAAAGTACTGGGAATTCTGGTGGACTAGCACAAAGGATTTTAAAATACCATGTTTGTGACGATTATGTTTGTGACGACCATTAGCCTTTGTTAATGTTTGCTCTTTTGGGCTTGCTGTTCTGAGGTGTGCCGCTCTCTAGTACACTCACAGCTGCTCTTTTCGAACCTCCTTAAAGGCTTCCAGGTGAGTTGTAGACTGTCATACGGCACAAATTGTGTCTTTCTTCAACCACCCTTGGACATGCCTTGCCAATGCTCTCGGAATCTTTACTATCCCAGCTTTATTGTTGGTGTAATTTTTTACATGGCTGTAACTTAAGTGCAGAGAAATGAGTTTCCATGCTTGTGTGCCTTTCCGTAAGTAAGGATAGGATTCACTTTTCCTTCTTCTGCCTGTGTTGTCTTATGGTCCTGACAAGAATAGCCGTTTAGGTAGAACTGTGGGGCAATAATGCTAGGGGGTAAAAAGGAGCTGTGTAACTTGTCGGTCCCAGAAGCTTTGCCTTTATTTCCATAGGGCCTCACCAGTCAGGCTGTTTTCCTGGCTCTTTGTGACAGTGTTAAGTGCATCAACAAGTCAAGGTTTCCTGCCCCAGAAGATCTCTGGCTTTGCTGCAGTGCGCTTTTCTGCCTGACACAGAGAAGCTCAGCAGCTGCTTAGTCAGAATATCAATAAACATGTTTGTGAGCCCCTCATATACATTATATTTGTGATTTAAGAACCTGCTTATTTCTCAGTGGTAAAAAGCAGCCTCTTTTTGTTCAGATTAAGCATGTAACAGTTGCTCTTATGTCAAATCTGGAGTATGAGCAATGATTTGTTGCTGCTTGATGGTTAAATGGAAGCCTTCCCCTTTTCTCTCACTAAGGCAGATTTGCTTGCAGTCCCCTATGGTAGGATTCACCCTCATGCAAACTCATAAGAATAGTTATTTATTCTATTTCTTTGAGGTGTCAGGCTTGTGACCTATTCTCCATGCCTGATTCAGAATTTCATTTACATGTGTGCATATGGATTCAGTTCACAGGCTATGTAAGCTTTAGATTGGAAGTGAACTGGGAGAGGCATGTGCCTGCCCTATTTTCTCTGGTCTAACTGGGGAGACTTTAAGTCTCCCCCATATGTTGAAGGTGTGACCACAACAGTTATGTAGCTCAGTGCCACATCAGCATGTAGTTGAGATTTGAACATGGATTAGAACAAGCTGGCTGAAGTTCAATCCAGATAAAATATACATGATGATGTAGATGTAATTATCAGCCTTCTTAATTGGAGGAGTGCATCTGCCATTAGGTAGAAGTGTTAGTGCCCTCTGGTGACTTTGAGTTTATTAGTTATTGTTCTTAGAAATCATATTGAAGCAGTGAAATCAGGAATGGTTTGGTTTTTATTTTTTTATTTTTTTTTTTTTTAGATCTTTGACTGAAAGATTGAGACCTCCTAACCTGATTAGAGATGCCTAGAATTTGAAGTAGTCTCCTCCCCTCCTCCGATTGGTTTTAGATTGTTATAGCAGTTCCTAGTTCAAGTAATGAAGTGTAAATTGGGGAGAACCTGAGTCAGTTCAGAAAGAAAGAACAGCATGCCCAAGAATAACCAGAAATGCCAGGGAAGGAGACTCGTTATTAAGCTTGAATGGGGTCCTCTGCTAAAAAGTGGCCAGCCCAATTTAGTGATTTCTTGGAGCTCATGAATCTTTTCACTGATACTGCTTGTACTGTATGTCTGTTGACTGTCTGAGGGCTGAAGCGTTTGGAGTGGAAGAGATGTGTAATGGGAGATTGTAGAGAAGTTTGATATGTGTAACTCCAAAGAGATTTGGAGGCAAAATGTGATGTGGAAGGTTTTGCTGTCTTTGGCGCCATCTCAGTAGGAGTTGGATGCTGGTACTTCGGGATATATATGTTACCTCTTTTTCTCTTAAGGAGCTGTGGTACTGGCAGCAATCAGTTATGCCTGAAGTGACCCAGGACTGGCTATCAACTGTGGCCATTGTTGTAGTAGTGTGACATTAAAAGCTGTTTGATTTGTGCATCCCTCATTATTCATTAAGGGACAGCTTTGAAACTATGGATTTGGCTCTCCTCATTGAGATTGGTTCAGGTTGAACGTGCTTTTGAAGTTGATCTTTAAAAAAGAATTGATCTTTTTTAAGTTGAAGCTGTATTTCTTAGATAATGGTGGCTAGACAAAACTGGCAGAGATCCTGAAAAAGTGATCTTAATGCAGTTTATGAATTGAAGTGCTTTTATCATGTTATTCAAGTGCCCAGGGTTTGGGATAATTGTCTAAACTACAGTATTATATTTTCATTTAGATTCAGAATAAGTGGTGTAATCTCACAGAGTGACTGGAGTTTGACCAGTAAGTGAATAAATAGGACTAGTAAAAAGCACCTTTTCTGCTGTGATACAGCCTTTTCAGATTAATATATAGGTAGGCAGAAGCCTTCATTGAAAAGGTGAAAGTCCCAATTTACTAAGTTTTTCTTTGTAAATTTCATGTCCAAATCTGCATCAGAAGAGGCATGGAAGCACAGGTTGACTTGTGACTTTTTAGTTTCATGTAGAATTTGAATTTATAAACTCTTTTAACAGGTTGTGTTTAGTCCACTTGTTTTATTGACAAGTTTTTTGTTTAATCTTCTAATTGTTCTAAGTTCTGTTACTTACTTGATAATGTTGGGGTCCTACACAGTTCTGACTAATTTAAATTGGTTTGTAATTTAGTTAGGTAGTGACCCTGCATGCAGTGGGGCAGCTTATTTATTGATGGCTCACTTCTCCCACTGCTATGGCAGAAATGCTAGTAAACTTAACTGCCTGAGAGAACTTACCCAGCTCTGGTTTTTTCCCACTTGCCTTGTTTTTCAGTTTGATAGTTTCCCCAAACTGTTTATTCTTCAACCATACAAAATCTGGCTCTGATGTCATGGCAGAGAAAAGGAATGAAAAATAAGGCAATTAAAAAAGCAGAGATGACTGGCAAGTATAAAATCAGAGTTTCCATAAAGCAACTGAAATCAATTAACTGAATTTGTTGTCCCTTTGTGTGATTTTTGAGTGCTGATTTCTGGTATTAGAGCCCAAGCTCATCTCTATCCTGAATCTCTAGCTGGGTTTGCAAGTCTGGGAGCTTGTGGAAAAAACTCCTGAGTTTAAAATTTCATGCAGAAATATTTAAGGCATGATAGGATCCTTGTGACATTTCTGAAAACTTTTGCATGAAGTTAAACTTAACAATCACTGTATCTCTTACAGTAGGCTGATTTGGGAATAATGTTGGTGCTACTGGGAACTTGATAATACAGCCTTTATTCTGATCAAGCAAAAAGTAATCCAGAAGCCTGTAAAGTATTTGGGGGATTCCAGAAGCATTTGCAGTATGACATATTATAACTCTTATTCGTGTGAGGTGTCAGAATGCTGCTGGGATCACGTAGTTCCTTAGGTGTACATCTTGGTTTTCGAAATGCATGTAAATTGTTTGAAGTGCTAAATCAATTAAAAAAAAAAAAAAAAAGGGTTTGGATTACTCTCTCCCCTATTAATGCATCACTGTTTTGTGCTGTCACTAATTAGTAACTCTAAGATAATGAGGTGTATTGATAAAGCATATGGTTAAGTGGATGACTCATACTCATTGTATTTCCTCCCCTACTCTGTCACATAATTAACTTTCTCTGTGTGGTTAAAGGGCACTTGAACTGTGCTGCCATTGCTAGCAAGTCCAGACCACTTTGCCAATAGCCTTGTCTTTGAGTACCAGCCAGTTTTCCCATGTGCTTTATTGGTAAGTATACCTGAGTAGTGGCAGCTATCTCATCTGTTTTTAGGATAATAGTCACATACTTTTAGACTAACCAGTGTGTTTGGGCGTTAGTTCTCAGGCTTGTCTGGTAAGTGCCTTTAAATAATTTTTATATTCTTATCGATCAGACTTTTATGGAAATATGCCAACATGCATTTTGGAAAGGAGTAATGTATAAGAAGAATAGAATCTATTGATTCCAGTCCTTCCTTGCAATTGGGATGATCTTCAAATATCTTCTGGAGAGAGCTCAAAGTGCAAAATTACTGGAGGCTTAAGAAGATTTTGTCTTAGCTGGACTCTAGCCTGAGAACCATGGTTCTGAGAAGCATGAATGTGATGAAGAGTAATCAGCCAGAAACTTAAGATGTTTGTTAGCACAGATAAAACCTGGGCCTTGTAGGTCTGCCTTAATACAGGATAAGGATAAACATTACCTAAGTGTACGGCTCTTATTACTTTTTAATATGCCATACATGGATAGTGTCAGGTGTGCAGTTTCTAATGAAGCTGGTTTCTAATGTCCCTCCATAGCCGAAATGTTTTTGCTACTTTGTTTTTAAAGTGCTTGAGTAGCCACTCTTTGTTTGCTGGTTGAGTGCCCTACTGGTTATACATAATTTCTTTTAATCCTCCTTTGTTGTGGTGGTTTTGCTGTTGTTTTTTTATTCTTCCTCCTCTGCTTCCTGGTCTGGGCCTATTTTGGATTGATTTTGAACTTATTTTGCCAGTTAAGTCTTTCATAATAGATTTTGGTGTTCTTAGTTACGTGCCTTGCTAAAGGTGCTTTTCTCCTTGCTAGTGAACAAAAACTTTCTTTCTAATCCAGTCATGGTAATAGATAATTTATAATGGTACTTTGAACAAGTTCATATTGTGTTACACTGGACAAAGTCTTCCTTACAAATGTGCCAAAGGTAGTAGTACCAAATCTTAATCTCATTATGGAACTGTGATTCTTCGGTTATTTTTTAAATACCTTTTAGCTATGCTAGATCTACACAAAAAAAAATATTTTATATGTGGAAGTTGTTCAGCTCTACCAGTAATACCTGCTTAAGTGTTCAAAGTGTCTGCCCAGAATACTTCGAAGAGAATTTGGAGAGGGAAAAAATG
Organism: Psittacus erithacus; assembly: GCA_009867235.2. Taxonomy (NCBI): domain Eukaryota; kingdom Metazoa; phylum Chordata; class Aves; order Psittaciformes; family Psittacidae; genus Psittacus; species Psittacus erithacus. Next base: position 25,552 of record WYDI02006098.1, on the reverse strand, counting down.
TTAATAAAATTGTAGCCAGGAAATCAAACAAAAAACCAAGCTTGATACTGTTTTCGTATGAGGTGGCTGCCAGATGTACAATGTTTTATAAAATTGAAGGCATATTAAAGTGATATTAAAGAAGTGGAAAAACTAGTTTTGAGATACAGTGTTTATTTACCTTTGAAGAACAACAGCTATTCCTAAGCAGATAGTGTGCTTTGGGACCTCCTTGCAGATAGTGCTTCCTCAATATCTGCATGTAATGGCTTGCCCTTGCACTTAATTAACTTGCTGACTTTTTTTCTTTTTTTTTTTTTTTTTAAATGTGGATAGGATCTGTGTGATGACAACTCAAACTGTATTTCATGCTGTGGCTTGTGTTTGATACTTCTGCAAAGTCAGTCTTGACTCCTATCTGAAACTGTCTGGTGGTGAAAGGTCTTCTTTGCTAGGATCTAGTTCATGTTTCAGAAAAGGTAATTTAACTTTCTTAAAAGAAGTATTCATACAAGTCTGTCTGTAAGCTAGCATTCAGGGGCTTCAAAAGAGGGTTGTCTAAAAATGATCCGTTAGAGGTGAGCAGTCAGACTTGCTTTATTTTCTTCTCTCTTTGGTAACGAATGCTGTATCACTAGGAGAGAGAAAAGGAGTATCTTCATATTTGTTGTTACAGATTCCATGTATTTTTTTTGTATATACAATGGAAAATGTTAAAGTATTTAAGGTAACATGCTAGGGCATCTAGAAACTTACAGAAAATCTTGTGGTTTTGGTTTTGTCCTGTGAAATTGAGCGCCTTCTCTGTTCAATTTGATTAGCTTATGGGAGAAAACTGAAACACCCACAGGTGTGAAAGCAGAGTTGTACAGTTGCAGCATGTGCTTGTTATAAGTCCAAAGTGAACATATGCAAAACGGGTATGAATTTTTAAACAAGCTTATACTTAGAGTAACAGAGGTATATGTGCTGGTGATTTGAGGTTGACATAGTTTTGTTGAGGAATAGTTTTTAATCTAAGTTCTATAACTTAGTTATAAGACATGAAAGAGATTAATTGAAAGGGTATTGCTGAGGCCAAAAAGCCTTTTATAAAGGATATCTTAGTGAAATGTGTTGGGCAGATAATTCAGGGGTGTGTTGTATTTGTTATGCTGAGTTTGATAGACATAGAAATCTAGTTAGCCTGTGTTAAGTGATACAGTTAAAAAGGAAGCTTGTTTGATAAATAATGCAAGTAGCTAACATGAAACATGTCTTGCTAAGGTATTGTGCCCATAAAACTTCTGTTAAATACTCTATTTATTTGTAAACAAAAGTATACTGTAGAAAAGTTGAGGGCTTTGATTATTTCAGCTGTACCTATTTAAAAGAAAAAAAAACCCAAAACTCTCTTGCATGATTAAAAAAAAAAAAAAATCCATGGTTTTATGTATTTACCCTTATTCTGTGAAGTCATAATCTTAAGTGGAAAACAGAATTAGGCAGTTACAAGTTTAAGGGTACGGACAGAAGTGAGATCTCTCCAGTGAACAGGGGAAAAAAAAGTCTTCCTGTGCTGTCTTGGGATATGCTGGAGTTTGTGTTACTTTTATGTGTCATATTTCTGTGTGGACGGGTACTGAGTGTCAAGAGTATCTTCTTGATTTTACTTGTCGAAGTGAGGGAGGGAGGATGGGGAGAAGTGATGGGCTTCAGGAATGGAAGTTTTGTTGCAGGTCTCTTTCTCTGGTGTCATCTTTCCTCTTTTTCTTCATCTCATTCTCTACCTCTCATTCTTTCATCCTCTTTTCTCTGGTGTCATCTCGTGTCTTACATTCCAGGTCATTAAAGGAATCTGATATTGTCCCCCTCCCCATTTCCAAACCCCCCCTGCCCCCCCGCCTTGGGCCACAAGGCGTGTTTCTATTGTCTTATCATCAGACTGGCTCCTTGGTATTTCTTTGCAGCTTTTTCTGTATTTATGATTCTCCTAATGTTGGTAGAAGTGCTTTGCGTACAGGAAGAAACTTACAATCTTCTGGCAAAGAAGGCCAACATTCTTTGATGTGACAATCCTCAAAATTGGAAAACGAATTTTGGAAGAGAAAAAGGGGTCTTGCCTAGGTTGGAGATGCCATGTGCATATTATGTTCTTTAGGGAGATGGGGCTGGGTTAAACATGCAATTAGGTCCCAGAGCATATTGATGTTGTATTTGTTCTATTCCTCAGTGAGGGAGCTGACTGATGGGTCAGTGTCTGTGGCAGAGCAGCTCCACTGCCTGCTGTGTGATAGCTTTGTCAGATTTACGATGTTTAATAGCCACGTGCAACTCAGGTGGAAAACTCCACTCTTTGTGGGAAAAACTAGATTCTTAGATTGGAAAGATCTGTGAATCGCTGTATGAATATTGCATTTAAATTAGTAGCTGTTTGCTGAGGTTGTTTTTCACTGTCTTGAAGGTAGTAGAAGATAAATTTGTGCAGCTCATTAAAATATTTTAGCTTTTGAGTGTTTAAAGTGTTTTGTGTGCTTTGTTGTGAGTTTTTGTTTGTTTGTTTGTTTTTCAAGTTTTTTGGGTTTGGGTTTTTTTGTCGTGTTTTTTTGGTTTTTTTTGTTGGTTTTTTTTTTTTTTTTTAAATCTGTTTCTAAAGTACATACCACTTGTCAAAAACCCACCAACCATGTTGTCCAATGACTTCAGTGGTATTTCAACTGCAAGGTACCAGTAATCTTACTTATGATGTGACTGACTCTCCTGTATGTTTAAATAACATTAGTGACCAAAATGAACCTTCCCAGCCTAGCAAGCTGAATATGAAACCAACTAAAACATTACAGTGTTTTCGAAGCGCAGCCAAGGTATTGATGTTATCAGCCATTCTTTTCACCTCACTTCCTGGTAGTATAGAATGGGGAAACTTATTACTAAATTGGTGTGGTTTGGGGTTGTGTTGTTGTGGTTTTTTTTTTTTTTTTTTGTTGTTGTTGTGGTTTTTTTGTTTTGTTTTGTTTTTTTTTTAGAATTATTCACTAACATGTCTGATCTTGGCTTTAAGACAACACTGAAGCATGTGAATTTGTTTAGTTAAAGTGTATGTATCTTAACTGTAGGAAAAAATAGCCATGTATTAATTTCTTTCACCAAATCATTTCTAGTTCCAAATATTCATAGGCAGTATCAGTTGAATCTCTTAAGGTGGTGACACCATGAATTGTTGGAGTATCAAAGCACTGTGAAATTTTTCATCAGAGACGACTAGAAGAAGCAGGCACAGATAAGGGCTTGCATGTACTCAGTCTTTGCTCTGTCCTTTAATGATGCCCAGCTGATACGCTGTTACTTGCTTATTTGACTCTTGTTTCATAGCGTGGAAGGTTGCAGCTTTTCTCTCCTGTTCCTGATTATGGCCTTCTGTCACCTGCACGCTTAATTTTTCAAACAGACCTCAAGCTTTTTTAATAACATTTATCCACTCTTTTTGGAATCTAAAAAATATGCAAAAAATTCATATCATCATGAGCAAGAAATGAAGTAGATTGTGTGGCTTGATTGTGCTTGAACAGTACATTTGGATATACTTCTTTCTCTCTGAACCTATACAGTATTCTAATTAGATCATTAAGGCCTTTTGTGTTTTCTTTAAACTAGAGAATCAGAATACTTTGGGGGAAGGCACCTGGTGGTCATCTAGTCCACACTGTTGCTTGGGGCACAGTGAAGACAGTTTATTTTTAGAATCATTTGAAAATACTGCAATGTAAAGTGTTTTAATATATCTTGTATGTCAGCAAAGGATGCCTTCAGGAATTGAAAATTTACACAATTTTTGAACTGGAAATCAAATTCACTTCTTGCCACAATATTGCAGTGGTAAAGTAACTTGTCTTAAACTCTCAATAATTGGTCACTAAAAATGCGCAATTCCCCCCCCCTTCAGAATTTGACAGCACAAAATTCTGCACAGCACACGGCATAGTTCTTCTCCAACAGGCAGCCCATGGGCTGTGGTCTGCGTCTGCACAGCAACAAAACAGTTCTGCTGGTAACTGGGTTCCCTGTTCAGCTCTCCCAGCACATCTTTCTCTTTACGGAGGCTTTTTTGTTGCAAGGCCACTCCCTGTTTGGTGTGCAGTGTCTGTTTATATTTATTCTGTCGACAGATATCCTTGCATCTGCAGGAGAAGGATGGTTTGATGTCAGTAGTGATGACGCGGTATCAAATCCTTATCCAAAGTGTAACTTAGGCTAATGGCTCCAAATATTTTAAGTGTTCTTCAGACCTTTTCAGTTCTTTGTATCAGTCATGGCCTTTTTTTCATTTCACCTACTCAAGGTGAATCTTGCTTGATGGCAAGGATGCTTGTCTTGGCCAAGCTGTGTATTAATTTGGGTGGCTGAATTTTTTATTTATTTTTTTTAAATATAAACTTAAAGCTCTTCAGGCAGCAATACAGGGCATGACAGGGTCTCAGAGAAGTGTTGTATTTTCATTTAGATGTGGTAAAGAATTAGCTTTTGTTGGTTTGTCCAGAATGGCTTATCTCACTTGCTTAAGAGTTAAGCCAGTGCTGTTAATTAGTTTGGACCAAAAGATTCCCTTTTTGTAGAAGGGAACAGAACTCCAGCAAGCTTTCCTGCCAGAAGTTGCCAGAAGAGCTTACCTAGTAGGTGTTTTAGGATTTGAGGATCTTTGCTTTTGTTCTAACTGTGATTTCCTCAAGATTTGCGCTCATTTGTTTTAGCACTGTGGTGTTTTTGGTGAATCCTAGAAAGGAAAGCAAAGCATTTTCTAATCGGTGTGCTAAGATCAGAGATTTCATCTGTTTGTACTAACTGAAGTTAGTTTATAGTTTATTGCTGTAAAACAATAAATTTACATTCAAAATATTTACCTCCAAATCCCTATTAAAACTACGTCGTGTCGTTGCTCTTTGACCCAAGTTTTCAGCTTGCATGTATCTGCACTTATATAAATTTTTAATGCATGCATCCACTGATTTGACAGAAACGGACACACAGCTGCATTTCATAAACTGAAGGATGTGTTTGAGTAATAATTATCCAGTCGTCCACTGAACGTCTCAAATATCCAAGTAGAATTTGGATAGGATACTGCTTGTGAATTTATTATGCTTAGTTCATAGTGCTGGAATAATCCTTAAAATCGTTTATCACTAATCATTACCCTGAATTTATTTTTCTCTTTTGTAACAAGAATTTGAGGCTTGACTTTACTACCATTAGAGGTATATAAATGTTTTGGCATAGTTGGTTCTCATGTTTTGCCAGCTATGCTCTTCAAATTAATGCTTGTTTTAAGTCTCAGTGTCTTTTTGATGTCTTCTGGAAAACATTGTGTTCTACATCAGTTATACAAGTTCTACAAACTCCAGATGTTTATTATGTCATTCCTCAGAGCAGATTCTTTCATCAATAATGTAAATAGACGGCTAAGAAATAGCTCCAGCAGGGCTCTCATTTATAGTGTCCATTTACCTGTAATCACATTTAGTTTTTCTGGTGATTCAACTGTTGATGTTAGTGCACAAGAAGTACAGTGGATATACCAGAATTTCAAGCCTTGAGATAAATTACTGTCTCCTTTGAGTATCTAAAGAGACAAGATTTCCCTGTAGTTTATTGTAAGTCTGTTTTGAAAACAGGAAAGTCTGATACAATCTTAAAAATATACTACCCCATTTGTGAAAATATTTACTCCAAATTATTTTAGTTGAAGTGAATATATGCTTGATCGTCTCTAATTTGAGACACTTTGACTAGGTCACTGACATCTGGTTGGGCCAACTGACAAATTCTCCCTGGTTTTATCTGGACATTCTTGAACATGTGAAACAAGTTTCCAACATCCATTTGGTTTGTTAAAGTCCTGGATTTGTATGAATTAACTTGGATTTACTTGATTTCTCTATCATGCTTTATTTAGGCAGATGCTTTGCTGGTCAGCAGTTACTGACTGGTCTTGGGTGAAGAAAAATATTTAATATTAAACTATTGGTATTTGTCTCTTTACCTGTTCTCATTAGTTTCGTGATTTACTGAGGTTCTGAAGGGAGTTAGAAATGTGGGAAAGATGTGGATGCTTGGATGGATAAATAACTGGCTTGTGTCTTGCTTGCTTGTAAAAGTTGGATACTCTGAGCTTGACACACTTTCTTAAACAACTGCAGCGGGTAGCAGCACAGCAGAAAATCCAGCTTTCTTCCCCAGATGTCTGTTGTGGTTCTACAGGATACTTGTCATACTGAATACAGGCAATTCGTATGCTGTTAGATTATTTTTTTTTTCTTTCCTGTTAGCACCATTTCTGTAGCAACTGTGCAAATTTCCGTATCAGTGCATGATGTTAAAAAAGGAATAATTGTAGAGAACATTGTTGAAATGTTGTCATCAGAGGTGCTAATGATAAAGACTATACTCATCTGTCTGAAAGCTGAATTTTAGAACGGACAAAGTGTTGTGTGTCTTCTTCAAGAAAGATCCTCATTGTCTAGTAATGGCTTTGCAAAAAATACAGTTGAATGTTCTGTCAACAGTCATTTTCCTGAATGAGAAAGTCAGGCATTCAGTGTGGGAGGAGTTTTGCCTTCTTTTTCCTAAATGTAAATCTCTTTTGTCTTACTGCACAAAGAAAGTGTGCAGTTGAGGCAAGTGGATGTAGTGAGTCTCAATTCTGTGGATTTGGAGACTGTTATTCAGCCACAGTTGGTACTTCATTATCTCTCATTTGTTACAAAGCCGTCTTAGGATGGTCTGATCATCTTGGTTTTGATTTGGCTGTTCACAATTTAACTCTAGCACTTAATGCCTACAGAAGATTATGCAATGAGTTCATGGGTATTCGAGTTTTCCTTACATGTACATGTGATGTGTATGTTTATGCAGAATATTCATTCTAGATCCTCAGTCTGTTTTCATCATTGTTTTTTCTTTTATGTGCTTTTGGCATGTGAGTTGCGATTGTTGGTGGCAGAGTTCCTGTAGCCTATTGACAGTAACAAAGCTCATGCCATCAGTTGTTATCTGTTTCACAACTTCTATGTGTGCAGTTGCACATAAAATTTGATTTAAATATTTTTTCCTAATCTTTTTCCTGTGAAGTACTCTTTCTGTTCTGAGAGACAGTATGCTGCCCATATAGGTCCATTTGTAGATTTTTATACTGATTTTCTTTGAGTTTGTCTTCTGGTGGAATTAACTAAAAATTCCAGCAGAATTTACTAAATTTACAAAAAGTAAAAAGATTACAACTGGAAATACAAAAGGCAGCTTCTGGAGACTTTTGTTTGTACTACTTTGCTGTGGTATTTTTGCTGAAGCACAGTCTATAGCAGTTCTTTCCTATTCATGTTATTTGTGTTACCTAGAAGCAAAACAAAATTGTGGGTCTGTGTACCTCTGAAGAGAATATTTGGATGCTGGAGTGCATACTAGCAGCATTCAATGCTGCACTGCTGCTTGCTCTTGAGTAAGACTTCTCTATTCATAATGTCCGCAGATGTATTCTTCCTTTGATAGTTCTGCTGATACCATGCCTGCACATTTAACCTGTAACAAAAATATTCTGCAAACTAAGCATCAGGTAATTGGCATGACATTAACCTGCTCTTGTTTTCTAACAAACCTGATAGCTGCATGCCCACGTGGAGGGGGCCTTGGAAAAACCAATTGTGGAAAGGTTATCTTGTAGAGCTACCTGATTAGAAGCAGTGCTTCTAGTTTAAATAACATCTATTTATATTTTTGCTTTTTTACTTCTTATTCATGGAAACAAATATTAGTAGTTCCTAGCTTTCAGAAATGTCTCTAGGTTATGATTTCTCTTGTTTTGTGTGTTTGGGGTGAGGAGGGATCCCTCTTCTGGTTACTGACTGAGCATGCATGTACTTATTTGGGTATTTGAAGAAATGTTTCTCAAACAGGCTAAACTGTCAATAGGCTTGAATTCTGGAGAGGGAGACTGAGGAGGGCAAAACCTTATTATTGTACTTGTACTTTCTGTGCTAAAATAATCTGGTTCCCTAATGCTTACCGTTTTGGTATACGGGAGGAAAAACAAGCCATGGATCGTAACTTAAGATGTTCAATGTGTTCTGACAGCAGTTTTAAAATAATAGCCAGAACCAGAGGAATAAAAAATTCTTCTGTGCAATGTCCTTTCTAAATAACTATAAAATGGAATAAAGGCTTGTAGGTGATATCTGAAGAAAGTAGCTCTGGGAACCTGAAAATTTGTAAGCAGTTTGTGAGCAGAAACTTGTTCAGTTCTTGTGCAGTTCAGTTGTTTTCTTGGTGAACCTACATTTTTAACACTCAAGCTCTGCTCAAGAGATCTTTTGTTAGAAAAAGGCAAGCCCCTTACAACCCCAGGCTAAACTTAAATATCATTTACACATGTCCACATTTTTGGCTTGCTCCATTTGTTGCCTGCCATGATTCTTTCCTTCTGCTTGGTTCGTGCCTGTATTGCGTGAGGGCCAGGATCTGCTGCTGCTTGCAGCTGTGTACCAGTGCTAGTGCTAAAATTTGTTGCCTTGTGCTACCGTTATCGGCCACTTAACTCTTGGCTGTGAGTCAGCTGAGGGAGTAGAGCTGGCTTTCGCAGAGTGGAAGTCAGAACGGTAAGGATCTCCTTCCTACTTGTGTGTAACTAAAAGTTTTCCATATTGAGCAGAACTTCTTTGTTGTTGTCAGTTGATTAGCAAACTTGGCTAATAGTTTGATTTTTGTAAGAGGATTTCATTAATTTTTGTAATAGTATTTGTTTGATTTTTGCAATAGGATTTGGTAAACAAGTAGCTTGTGCCCTGGAGAAGGATATTCTCCTGTATTTTTGAAGTTTTTTATTCATCTGAGGAGATGGAAGCTATGGGTTATATCGGTTCTTGAGGTTAAAAAAGGAGAGCCCTAGGTACTGGAGCACAATATACCAAGAAGGACTTTTAACAGCTGGAGACTTTAAATGAGATGGAGCGTTAATGTTATTTCTCTCTCCCTTTAGTCTTGCTTCTATGTCACACACGCACGCACCCCCTCCCAAAAGTCAGAGAATGAGGTGCATAAAAGAAGCAATAATATGATTTTGTTGCTTGCATTGTGAGCACGCACATGATAGTGAAAGTGCTCTGTGGGTAGTATCTTAAAGAATAATAATTTCACTTAATTGCATGTCCAGGTAAAGCATCTTATAGGGGAAGAGAAGAGAATCTAAGTTAAGGACCATAGCTAAATGAAGCTGGTTTTTTTGTTTGTTTTTTAATTTGTTTTTTTTTTTTTTTTCCCTTTTCTTTTCCCCTAACTTCATTGTCAAACTTAATAAAACTGATTATTTTTTTAATTATTTTTATTTTTTTATTCTATTTGTTATCCTGCAGATTCTAATTTCAGCTGTCTTGGAGCTTAAACAGCTGATACTGCTTGTGGCTGTTGTGCAGCAGATGCTTAGGGAAAGATTGGTTGTGTGACATAACTGAGTGGTTGAGTTGGATGGGCATAGAAGTGCTTTGACTTTGCAGCAGGACTAATCAAAGCAATAAAGAAAAGTGTTGTGGTTACTGGATTAGTTATGCTGCTGATGCAGATGCCATATGACACTTTCTTTCAAGGAGTCTAGTATCAGCTTCAGCTATAGGTTTTGCTTTTAATACTGTTTTCTGGAAATTGTTCAAGAATCCAATTGCTGTATTTATTTTGATTTTGAGCTAAAATTTGCATACTCCTGGTAAGTCTTTCCAATACTTACGTATCGTTTCCATTTCTTGCAGTGGAGTCTTCAGAAAACCTGGAAGCCCTTCTCTGCATATATGTCCTTCAGAAAATCTTTTTGAAGCCAGGTGTCCAGGGCTGCATTGAGTACCACATCAGTGTCTTGAGATGTTTTGGAGGTGGTATTTGGATGTAACTGATGCAAACATCTTGATCTCATGTGGCTACTTTGTGCTTACAGCATTGGTGCCAAGTCATTTCCAGCTGATGTGCTGAAATTCATAGCAGAAATTTTAGAGATCAACCCAAGTGATCCTTTCATGGTTGACTTCAGTTTTTCATTCTTCTGTCCATTAGATAATGTAATTTGTCCTGTAGTACATTGCTTTCCTGTTTTTCTGAATATTTTATCATTCTAATATTTATACTGGTGTTGCATACTAAATAACTGCTAATGATCTTTGTACGCTAATATTGTGCTCTTCTGTCTCGGTTTCCGTCATGTCTGTGCCCCATGCATATAGTCTTCTAGTGTCTCTCTCAGTCTTCGCTACTAGCAGCTGATGCTTTGACAAGGTTCATGTGGCTGACTGAAGATTTCGTAGCATGTGAAATTTTAGGTCTGGGATTTGATTCTCTTCAATGATAAGTTTCTTGCCGGAGGATGAGGTTATATTAAGTTGTATAAGTTGCTTGAGTTTTTGTTTCATCTCTGTTGTGGAAATTTGTTTTCTTATAATTTTTGCTATCTTTATATTACCTCTTAATGTTATCTTGCCTACTGAAAACTGAATTAAAGCATGTGTTTAGGTGACTTTCATTTTTCTTTTTTAATGCTGTATACGTACTACCTTTATTCATACAGCATAACTTAGTTTTTATGTTTTACGTTTAACAAATAACTTAGTTTTTTGTTTTGGTGGGCTGAGTGTAAACCTGAAGAATATAGTTTGGAAGGTACAATTTGGTTTTGACTTGACAAAATCGTCTTTCGGAGTTGAATGAACATGCTTTATCTGGTCGCCTATTCCTTGCTGACTTTCTGTTTAATTGTAGGCTTTCTTGTGTGGTGTTTTCTGTTTTAGTGTGGGGTGGTTTGCATTTATTTTTTTTTTTTAAATAAGTTTTGGGGTTTTTTAGGTTTTCTCTTTCATTTTAGCAGCTCTCTGCCTTTTAGACAATGAGGCTTTTTCCCCTTTTTAGATATATTTCTAGCTTTACCTGTCTGTACATAACCTCTATAGACTTTGAGAGATACCAGTGGGAAATAATGAAGAACAGTGGCTTCTGTGGTGAGGAGGAGGCTATGCTTTTCTCTTTGTCAGGAGTATTAAAATCCTGGTGGTCTGCTCAGACTATCTTGGATTTTTTTCCCACTGCAGTACCTGTAATGACTCTTGTTATCGCAGTGCAGCCTTGTGCTGATTTCTGAATCTTGTCTGTTGCAGGACAGACAGCACCAGCCTGGCAAATGAGTTATATTTCTTTGGTGTTGGCTAGTATGTGCCTTAGCTAACATTATTCTTATGTACACAGGTCTTCTAGGCATACTGAGGTGCTTGCACGTGTACCAAACTGCAGGGAAGAACTGTGAGTGTGGTCAGCCCTTGCCCTGATGGTGGGTAGTATGAATACTGATACATGGTGCTGGATATAGTACCTGCATACCCCTGGCTTACCTTCAGTGGTAATTCAGACAGTGCCAAGCAATGCTGAAAAAAATACACTTCCAACTAAGAATCAAAGAGCTTGAATCCAGAATGAGAATTCAGTCAATGTCTCCAAGATTTCATTGAAGCTTCTTGAGGTCCTGGTATGGAATAGTTAAACCTAGCTAGGCTGTATTATGCATGGGGGAATGAAGGTTCCTTGTTTAAAAAGAAATTTTTCTGTACTGTTTGTGAAAATACCAGTGAGAGTTTCCAAAAGATCAGGAGCTCAGGTTGATTGTCTTTGGAACCAATTTTTTGGTTCCTACTGTTCTTTGGACCCCGGAGTCTTTGGTAGTAACTCTGCAAAGGGATCTGTGATCAAAATAAATTGCACTTAGTACTGACATTATGAATAAGAACAAAGAGGGTATTGGTCATCATGACTCTTAAGCTTTTCATAAAATGGCACTGTGGCTATGTTTCCTCAAAGGTTTTGTACTGTTTTGGACAGGCAGTTTTTAATGTAATTTTGGAGTAATCTTTTAAATGCCGCTTGTACAGTATATTTTTGGGATAATGCTTGGCCCAAGCTGAGACAAGAATATCCCTAGATTCTGCTATAGAAGGGACTCAGGCTTCAGTGTCCTGTTAGGCACCTATCAGAGTTCAATACACTGTGACCAGGGTGTAATATTCAGTATTAAATTTATTATTTGAAGATAGTTGATGTTACAGGGGATTTCTAATTCAGCAGTGTTACAAAAGGTACTAAATCACAATATAAATGCAGGTTAAACTAAGTAAAATTAATTGCAATACAAAGTTCACAATGGCAAAATGTGATCCCCATTACTGATCTCTAGAATACACATGCTGTCACAATGTTGGGCAGCCCCAGTCACCAGAAAGGAATACATGTGTTGAAGCTAGCTTAAGCCTGTTGCTCTCTTTGAAATTCCTTTATTAATTACTTGGGTTTTGTACTCAGTTGGGCTGAACCACTTTTTCACTCCCCTCCATGTCTAGCCAACTCAGGGAGATATTCAGGTTTTTTAATGAACTCAGGGAGAAACGTTTACACCACTAGTTGATTCATTCAATTAATATAGTCAGTTGATCCACTCAACTGACATAGCTGTTCATCTAAAACAAAGGCCACCCTCTTGTCCTCTTTGTGCTGAGATAAGGTCAGCTTCTTTGCAACAGCTGTGCTCAGTCACACCCTGCATTGTTCTCTGAGCATCAGAAATGTGACCCTGAAGCTCATCTTCACAGAACTGCCTTCCATTTTGGGGTTTATAGGTCAGTCACAGCAATGGAATGATCATCAAGTCATCAAAACCTTGGGTGAATTTGCAGGAAAAACTCAGGCTCATTGAAGATAGCCAGCCCTGCTTGGTCATGTTGGTTTGGCTGGGGTAGAGTTAATTTTCTTCATAATAGTATGGGGTGATGTTTTCAGATTTGTGCTATAAACAGTGCTGATAACACAGCAATGTTTTAGTTACTGTTCAGCAGTGCTTACGCAGAGTCAAGGCCTTTTCTGTTTCTCACACAGCCCCACCAGCAAGTTAGCCAGGGGTGCACAAGTTGTTGGGAGGGGACACAGCCAGGATAGCTGACCCCAGCTGATCAAAGGGATATCCCATACTGTATGATGACATGTTCCACATGGAAGGGAGGGACATTTTGAGTAATGGGATTTATCTTCCCAGATAACCTTTTCATGTGATACAGCCCTGCTGTCCTGGGAATGGCTGAAGACTTGCCCGCTGAAGGGAAGTAGTGGATGAATTCCTTATTTTGCTTTGCTTGCACACATGGATTTTGCTTTATATATTAAATTGTTTTTATTTCACCCCATGATTTTTTTCACTTTTAGCCTTCTCTTTCCCCCTATCCCATCCAGGGGCAGTAAGTGAGCAGCTGTGTGGTGCTTAGTTGCTGTCTGGGGTTAAATCACACTGTTAGTCCAGACATTTTAATTCTGTGGGTATAATGAATCTTTTCCGATATTTTTAGTTATTTTTTTTACCGTACAGTACTCATGGCATGGAGAGGTAGAAAGATACCACATGGTGTGTCTAGGCTTTAGGTTGGCATAAATGCATGCGTAAGTATTTTATGTGTTGTGTACAGCACTTTCAGTTCCACTTGAATGCATTTCTGAGCACAAATTCATTTATTAAATTGAAGAGGAGAAACACACTGGAAGTTAAAATTACCCCATGTGATTCAGTTTTTGTAATTGGATATACAGGGTATGCAGTGAAAACTGTGACTCACTGCTGTAGTTCGGCAACATTCATTTCATATATCCAGATATATTGCTATCAACAACTCTGCTGTTGATCACTTTCTGATATTGCTGTTTACTGCTTATTTTGGTGTTGAGCAGAATGGTAGTATAGCAGGCAAATTTTTTATTTATTCCAGTGTTGGGGTTTTGGTTTTTTTTTCAGTATTTTTTTTAAATGATGCACTGGCCAAAGTTGTTGCTGGGACTTTTCATTGTTATGGGACTTGTGATATTCTCATGTCTAATGCAGCATTGAAATGTACATTTTAAATGCTGCAAATTCTGGAACTTTTAAGTTGATAAATGCTGGCTTATAGCAGTTAATTCTGCCCCTTGCTGTATCTCCATGAAGTGGGAAAAAGTATAAATGTATTCAGACATACTGTTGTAATATACTGGTGGATGCCAAATTAATATTGCATAGACAGCTTTGTTATGATACAGCCTGACTGGCAGATGTTCTATTTTGTAATCTCAGTTTCCTTTGAACATAGGCTTTTCCATTTTCCAAAGAAAGTGACTTTCTTTCATTTTTAAAACATGTTAAAAAAATCCTTATTTTGTGTGCCTCATAGGAGTCTCTTCTCTGTGTGTTTGCCAGTTTCAGCCATGCTTGACTAATGGAGAGAGATCACAGTCAGTAACTGGGTAGAAAAGAAAACCTGAATCAGTGTGTGCCACCACTGTATCTCCAGGAACAGTTCTCAGAGATGGAAAGTCTATCACACAGTTGCTAGGCTTACTGATCCCATTTAGCCTGCTGTTGGGTGATTGAGCACATGCTGTGTTTAGACAGCACACTGCCTGTCACTCCAAATGGGTGGGCAAATGCCAGCAAAGCTTGTAATAGTTTAGGAAACAGCAAACTGGAGCTGTTGTGTTAAGGGACCAAGGGTATGGCTTGAGGTAGCATATTAGGAAATGGCTTCTGTGATGTGCATAATTTCTTTTAAATAGCAGCATGTAAATATCTCCACAAAAACCCCTCCAAACTTCAGTTTTCACTTTTCCTTGGTCAGAAACTTTTCTTCCTCAATTCTCTTCCTTCCTACGCCCCATTAGTGTGGGGAAGGGGAATGACTGAAGTAAACGTGATGCAAGCATGAAATACATAATCTTAAACTAAAGATTGGCCTAGTATGGTACAATTATGAGCAAGACAGTATGATGAAATTATGCAAAGTGTGAAGTTTCCTTATGATTCCAGTGGTTAAATACAAATTTTTAAAGGGTAGCTTTTTTTCAGCAGAGATGGTGATTAAAATGGGACAAGTGTACTATTTTGAACATATGGGGGGCCTGCAAATGGTTTTGGAGGTGTGATTCCTCTTGTCCTCTACTGTGAACAATAATTCTCATAAACATAAATGAGAATTATGGCACATCAGTTAGTTTTACTTCCTTGCTTTTCATTTCAGTAAATGAAAAGGCTATAGGAAAGGGGATTTGGTGACCTGAGCATTTGAAAGTATTCTGCATCAGACAATCGGAAGGGTAATTGAGATAGGAAAGGACAGGATAGCAGCAACACTCAGGCCAAAGATGAGTTAATTTTTTCCCTTTGTATGGCCTGTTAGTATAATACCAGCTAAAATGTAAGTGCATTTAAGTGTATTTTTAGTGGTGGAAACACAGTCTTAATTCTAGCCTATGGGCTAGGAGTATAGCGTGAAAGGGAAATGTAGCATCTTTTGTCCTGTGAATGAGACAGTTACACCTTTTTTTTTAAAAAACAAAACCAGAAGGGGTAGAATGTGGAATGTCTGTTCTGAACTGCTAAGTACAGCTCAACATAGTTCAGATGGGGACTCTTATTAGTCCAAAATATCTAGAACCTGTAGTGTTTGCCTGAACTTTGCAATGTGGCTTTCTTTCAGTTGCCCTCCCTTCTGTATTGCATTCCTGTGATGACACTTTAAAGTTACTGCTTCTTTTGAGGCTATTTTATTTCTTCAGTATTGCAGTTCTCATCTTCCAGGCTTGTTTATCTGCATACCTAGTTTAGATCACTTGGAGATAGAGCTTTTTGGAATACTTAATTTCATTACATAGAGGGCTTAAGTATGAGTTGCTGTAATACTGTTTTGTCTTGTGATATTTGTTACCTGTTACTTACTTTCTCCATTTATTGGCAACTATGTTAATAGTTCTGAGTTAAACTACAGACCTAAAGTGATTTTCATAAATAATAACTTCAGAAGCAATCGCACTTGTTATAAACAGAGACCTGTGAAAACTGATTTGTAATCGTTTTCACACTAGAGGGCACTAACATCTCATGAAATGTAAGCCTCAACCAATTTTTACTCTCTCTGTAACACCTGAGTATTGGGTAGTCTTTCTGGTTTTGTAGTGGATGCCAAAGTTTTCTATTTCTTTGTAGCCTTTTCTCTGTAGAAATGAAAAGCAATAGTATTCTTGCCAGGATACATTAGAAGTTAGTGTGTGGAGTCTTCCTTTATATGGGGTTTGTTTGCTTTTACTAAACAATTTGAGTAATTTGTGGGGAAAAGTGTAAATTCCACTTGTATCTTAAATTGCTTTTAGTGAGGGAATTTTAACTTAAAGCTAGTGAATAGACATATAGGATTGGAAATTATTGGATAACTTCTTATGAAAATTATCTAATAGGTTACAGCTGGAATATACTTTTTAAAGTTAGTAAACAAAGGAAAAGAATCATATGTGAACTGATGTTGCAAGCCTAACGAAGTTAAGAGTTAATGCGTATGTTCACATATTGAAAGTAGTAGAAAAAAGAATATGAAAGTCTGTAACTGATGGATAGCAGTGCAGCCTGCAGTTGTTTATGTCATATTAAAGCAGGTAATTTCAGAATATATGTTTGAATGTAAAGTTTGGATCTCAAAGTGGTTTGTTCGTTTTGGGAGTACTTTTTTTTTTTTTTTGCTACAGATTTTTAGACACTGAATCTTATTTAAACACATTAATAACATGGTTTCTGTTTACTTTTTGCTGTTTGTAGGAATGGTTGCTCAGTTGCCTTGGAGATGATCCTGATGCTGTAAATGTAGGGCTGAGGATTAATGGTGTGGGCAGGATGGACCTAATGAACGGACAGTCAAGCAGTGTTAATATTGCAGCTACCGCTTCAGAGGTAAGGATTACAAAATTTAGTTATTGGATACCTAAGACCATAAGTACTTAATTTTTTTTTTTGAATGCACCAAAATGTAGGTTTTTCTTTTAACAAATGTGGTGCGATAGGATCTTTGTTTTGTGTGTTGGTTTCATATGCCCCAGTTTAGATGTGAACAACTTAGTTCTGACCTTTATATACCAAAATAAAGCATGAGCTAACATTTATAGCCTTGCTGTATCCAAAGCTGCCTTTTTTATGTTCTCTTCCATCACATCTAGACAAGGAAGCTTTCCTTTTCAAGTTTTAACAATACTAGACGCTCTTAGTGCAATAAGCTGGCAAGGTCCGTGGGAAATGTTCCCTTCTTTGGCAGGTACTTATGTGTGTCTGGGCAGCCTGATACAGTAGCACTAGAATAAGGACGTTGCCTTTGTCTCTTGGGCTACGTTCAGACCTTGGTATGAGTTCCCGCCTGCCCACTAAAGTTTCTGCCCTTTACAAGGCAGAAGCAATGGAAATTGGCCTCCTATGCTGATGCCTTATTTTGAAGTTACACAGTTTTCTGTTTGTCATCTACTTGTTAAGGAGAACAAGAGGCTGGGAGAAGTTAGTACCAGAATGGTTTGAATTCTTTTTGTTAGGATAATGTAAGAACATGTTGAGAGTTGTGACTGATTCCTAAATTCTTAGAAATGTTGTAGGGTTTGCAAGACCTGGTTGGTTTTGTTTTGATCTCCAAAACTCTCACAAATCTTCCGGTTAAAAATTTTTTTTGTTGTGGTTGGTTGGTTGGTTTTGATGTGTGTTTGGTGGCTTTTTTGTTTTGTTTTGTGGTGGTTTGTTTTATTTTTTTGTTTTGTGGTGGGTTTGTTTGTTTGTTTTCTTTTATGCTTAGTAGTAGTGGGATGGAGGGAACCAAAAATCTGCCTTTGGTGTATACAGAGTGATCTTTCCCAATGCATTGTTTGCCTGACTGCTGTAGAGTGATTGAATATAAGCTTTGGCTTGTACTGATGCACAATACTAAGTTAAGCTTTCTGTTGGGGTGAGACAGTTACTTCGTTGCTGATGCATATTATTTGCATTGCTTTTTGTCACAGTGTGAAATGCTTTTACCATAGCGGATTTCAGTTTTGGGTTTGTTTTTGTAAAAGAAGGATTAGAAACAAAACAACCAACCAACCTTTTGTTTAAAAGACAAGATATTCAAGAAGGCTATAGAGTCAGTAATGATTACAGTCACAAAGTCTTGAAAACAGTTGCCTCCTTGAATGAGTTCCTGGACCTTACCAGAGACGTTTACTTCACTTATATATTTATACATGTGTTTTGATAGCAGAGCTGCATGTGTACTATGCACTTGGCGTGTGCATAGGGAATATGGAAAGTACCACAAACAAGGTGAAAAGAAAATTGGAGTATTGTGTTATCAAAATAAATGAATTAATCTCCAGCACAATTTCACAATTATTGTCAAGATTTGAACAAGAAAACTGTCATCAATCTTCAAGACCATTGTTTGATTTTGCACGGGTTCTTGTACTTACCACTGTGTTAAGAATCGTTGATTGACCATTTGTTGGCATGCAACTGAAATTTTCTTGGAGGAAAGCTCTCTTTCTCTTCAACAAGATAGCCTTAAGTGTTTACATGATG
The DNA here is from genome assembly GCA_009867235.2 of Psittacus erithacus. Classification (NCBI taxonomy): domain Eukaryota; kingdom Metazoa; phylum Chordata; class Aves; order Psittaciformes; family Psittacidae; genus Psittacus; species Psittacus erithacus. The sequence continues at coordinate 7,155 of WYDI02006098.1, read as the reverse complement.
TCTGATAAAATTGAGTAAAATATATTTTGGCCAAGTAACATGGGTCTGCTTTCTGAAAGTGGAATTTTTGTCCCCATCCTGACTAACTGGGAGGAGGGAGAACTTGTAAGTGAAACTTTCTGTAAGCATGTTGGTTACTGAAAATGCCTGTCTGGTGTGGAGTTTTTGGTGTTTTCAAAGTCAGGTTTTTCAGGGAGATGGTACTATTAGAATAATCTAACTGAAACTTGACATGATTACTGAATATAAATGCTTTTAACAAACGTGCTTAAAAATGGGCAGGAGTTTATTTCAGCTGGCTGGAGTCTCAAGGAGTTCAAATATTCTTGTTTCTGTGAGTGGGAAGCCAAAGTCAAATTGTATATGGTGTAGCCCTAAAATACTGTCTTGTTAGATTTTTCAGAAGACACTACCACAGTAGAACTATCTGCCAGCATCAGTGACCATGTGGTACCTTCCCTTCTGCCTTGGCATCAGCAGACATAGTGTAGGTGTTACTGAAAGTGCAGTGTAACAGTGCTGAAATTTGACTTCCAGCAGAAGTTATTTAGTGAAGTAGTTATTCATACACACGTTGTGGATATGACCCATAGCCATGGTCTGGAAAACTTCCAGTATTAGCATACGCAAGCTGTCATAAAGTGCCTTCATTATGTGGGCTGAACTCTTAATGTTTTCAGCTTTCTAGGAGGTATGTCCCTGTGATGGTGGCTAGGATAGAGTGCTTAAGGATACGTTAGTGACCAGCTTAAGACTAGGCAGATCTTGATATGTGCTCAGTGTTTTTTGCTACAGCTGAGCTGGAGCTCCCAGCAATGGTGAGGTTAAATTCTGTGCACTGATATGAGTTTTCTTTCTCTTGAATCTCTCCAAACCATGTGTTAGCAAAACTGTTGTGGAGCTCTGTTAGTGTTTACATCAAGGTTGTGCTATTGCTGTAGTATGCAAGTGCCATGCAGTACTCCCAGCAAGCATACTGTTTGCTGAGGAAGTGTTAAATTCAATACAGGTGTTGACTGTAGTAACTGTGGTCTTTCATGATGGTTTTGTCCACGTGTCATCTTAGTTCATATTTTGTAATTGGGAGATTGCTTTATACCAGGTTCCTGAAAATGAGAAGAAACTAAGAAGCAAGAAACATACATGCATAGCCTTTCCGAGGAGAGTGTGGGGCAGCAAAGTGATTGCATGTCTATACTTATTTCTGAAAGAAGTATACCGAGGTTCAGTTGTGAAGCATACAACTGGATGTGACATCTCAATTTCCATGCCCTTCTTTCCTGTAATGACCAAACAGAATCTAGGTTTGCATCTGTAGACTAGAGGAAGTGATTACTTGTATGAAAATAATACATGAAACATATGAAGTGTGTTAATTTCATACAAAGAGTTATTTTTTTATAGAATAGTTAGAGTTGGAAAGCACCTTAAGATCATCTAGTTCCAGCCCCCTTGCTGTGGGCAGGGACACCACACACTAAACCATGTCACTCAAGACTCCATCCAGCCTAGCCTTGAACACTGCCAGGGGTGGGGCATTTACCACTTCACCACCCTCACAGTAAAGAACTTCTTCCTTATATCTAACCTAAACTTTTTGAACCATATTTCTGTTCATTTTGCAGGGAAGCAAAATCTTTATATTGTAGATGAAGAGTCATAGAAAAATATTCTAGGATGTGGTATTTTTTTGCAAATGTTAATTACTAGCATTAAAAAAACTCAAACAACTTCAAAGCTGAAATTGTTTATACTAAGTGCCTTCAACAAGAACACGCATGTAATTTTTTTAAGTTTTAATGCTTCTAAGAGAATCAGGAAGAGATTGATAATGTTCTTTGTTAACTGTTCCTTTTGGACGGGCTTTGTCTTTTTCTTCACCATAGTGGTATTTTTTCTGTTTACAGTTCAGTGTGACTGTATTGTTACTGCTGTTAACTTTCCTGTCAATGAAATTGGAATTTAAATATGCATTGAAAAATAACTGTTGTATTTTGAGGAGCAGCTTTGAAATGCATTGAAGTCTGGTTGAGAGTCTCTGATTTAGCAGTCTTGGTCAGCAGAAAGTGTATCCTGTGACTGACTTTTAGTTGATTATTTGCCCAGCAGAAGAATTCTGTGAACAGTGACGTTTAAGCAGAAATTTTGCTTTTGGGTGTGTAAAAAAGAAGAGAAGCAAAATATCATCAGTGGTTTTATTTGTTTCTGCAGAAGAGTAGCAGCTCTGAATCCTTGAGTGACAAAGGATCAGCTGAGCTGAAGAAGAGCTTCGATGCAGTGGTATTTGATGTTCTAAAGGTTACACCAGAAGAATATGCGGTAAGCAATTAAAGTAATTTTTGTTACCTGTGTGTGAATCTTCTTGGCAGCTTTTTGTCTGATTCTGTTTCTGTTTTTTTGCCTGACTTCTGTTGTCCATGGGTTTCAAAAATAGATCCTGCACTATAGTTCTTCATTGTCTATATTCTATTTATTGTTAAATGATCTTTTGGGGCTATGATGTCTATGGGGTTTGGTTGGTTGGTTGGTTTGTTGTGGTTTTTTTTGTTTTTTTTCTCCCCCCCAATCTTACCTTTAGTGTAGATCAAAGATTCTTAAATCTAGATGATGCAGCTTAATTCGGACATGAGTGTGTTCAGTTGCAAGAATATGCTTGACTTGTACTTGTTTTTTCTGGAGGTGTCTTGTTTTTAAATTCTGGCAGTTCTTATGTCTAGGGAGTGTTTTCTTCTTTTGGGTGGACAGGTGCAGGATAATGAGTTGGGTATCGTGCAGGACCAAGAGCAATGAGAGTAATGTTTACTGAAACATTGTGTGACTTTATTTCTAATTTTAATCCTACTTGTAGAGGTTAAGGTGACACATGGTCCCTCTAAATGATTCAAGTATGTTACTGAGAGACATTGCTAACAAGCTGCTACTGCATTTAAAATTCAAGCGAAGAGATTTCCTGATGACTTGTCCTGGGGAGATAATCGATACATGGTAGTATGTATCACAAAATATTCTCATTATATTTGTTCTATTTTCTAATTGTTAATAACTGTTCCAGTTAATTATTAAGAGCTAAATTGATTTTAATGAGTATACTGAAAATTTACAGCATCTGGGTTATGAAGTGGTACTTACACATCAGATTCTTCTTAATGTGATTTATTCCTGACTGACGTTCAAGTCATGTGGTTCAGACCTCTTCCTTGCTCTGTTGTCAGGAACAGCTGGGTAATGAGTCACCTACTTTTCAGAAGATGTTTTTGGTGCTGGCTATCAATTCAGTTTATCTTAAGAGTTCTGTACATAAAGGAAATCTAAGTACTTTGGGGCTAGGGGCATGAATTCAAGTGGAATTACGCATTCAGTCCAGAATAAGTTCTTTTGAATGCCTCTGCTATGTAGCCAGTGGTGGATGCTGTTGAGCAACAGAGTAGATCACCTAGTCTCTGTGGAGTTGCTGTCACTCACTTAGACAGCAAAAAATACAAATGTGTTTTGTCTTGTATCCCATTTCATAATTGTTTTGCTCTACTGCCCTCTACTGTCTAATCCTTCATCTCTTGAGCAGGAGCCTTTTACTTGCATGGGTGTTCTGTTACCTATTTAGTAAGTCTTGGTTAGACAAAAATATTTCTTAAAATCCAGTGTTCCTACTGTTTTCATATTATGAAAACTGGGTAGAGTTGCAGTGACAAACAGGAATCTTCTAATGAAGCATTTCCCATTACAATTACAAACCTGTGTTTTGTATTTTTTATTTATACTATCTGGTATAATTTTGCTGTTTTCTTAGTTCCCCAAAAGAAAATGTCTTTACTCTCAGTCTTTTCCCTCTTAAACTACCTAGAGGTTCTGGAAATAGGATTCATGCTAGTGGTTTCAGTACCACTGAAATAATTCACCCTCCCCTTCAGCAGTTTCTGCAACTTGTCGTTGAGGACTCCATACAGCTGCCTTCCGTCTCTGACGCTTCCAAAGCACTGGAGGGGCCCAGTGGACTAGATACTTGCCTATACTGTCCCACACACCCTGCCACTCATGACTGTCCAGCCTTGGGGAAAATCTCTTGGGCCTCCTATATCGTCATCTAATCCTAGAGAAGACCCAAACACGACTCCGCTTAACTTTCAAGATCAGACGAAATGATCGTGGGTAAAACACACTCTGTATGTTTGCCAACATGGTGATCCCCATCACAATCAGCAGGCAGGTCTCAAGGGTACCCAAAGGCCATTCAAAACCTTCAGAACTCTCAAATGACACTGCTGTGCTTGTCAGTGGGGTTGGTGTAGCTGCTGTGCTTGGAGCTGGAGTAGCTGCGCTGTCTGCTGTGGTCAGAGTTTGAGTAGCTGCTGTACTTGTCACTGGGGTTGGTGTAGCTGCTGTTGTAGTCAGACTTTGAGTAGCTGCTGTACTTGTCACTAGGGTGTGTGGGAATGTCTCCCTCATAGGCTGACCACCTGAGGAGGGGAAAAAAGATGTGTAATTGCTATACACTTCTATTATATACCTCCCAAAGTACAGAGGTGGTGACCACACTGGGAACGCAAGCCAGATCTATTTCATGATTAATGGGTCTATTGTATTACAAGTCATTACCATGAAGTACAGTGAAACAAGAACCTTAGCCCAGGCCCCTCAGCCGATAAACACTAAAACAGGAAACTTATTGTCTGTAAGTAAGGTACGACATGCTGAAACTCCGAGATCAAGAGCAACAACTTAGAGAGCCAATAAATCAGCATTGTGATGAGTGACTATTAATCCAAAACAATGAATGGTTATCACAAACACTATTAGACACACTCTGGTCAGATCTGTCATTATCTCAACCCTTTGTGCCCCACGTTGGGCACCAAAAAGAGCTGTCGTGGTTTAAACCCAGTTGGCAAATCAGCCATGCAGTTGCTGACTCACTCCTCCTCCCTTCCTCCCGCTCCCGGAGGGATGGGAAGGAGAACTGAAAGAATGTAATTCCTGCAGGTTGAGATAAGAACAGTCCAATAACTAAGGTATAACACAAACCACTGCTGCTATCACCAATAATAATAATGATAAGGGAAATAATAAGGGAAGAGAATACAGCTGCTCACCACCCGCCAAATGATACCCAGCCTGACCCGAGCAGTGATCTAACCCTTCTTGGGTAACTGCCCCCAGTTTATATAGTGGGCATGATGTGCTGTGGTATGGAATACCTCTTTGGTTAGTTCGGGGCAGGTGTCCTATCTCTGCTTCCTCCCAGCTTCCCCTCCTCCCTGGCAGAGCATGAGGCTCAGAAAGTCCTTGGTCAGAGTAAACATTACTGAGCAGCAACTAAAAACATTGGTGTTATCAGCGCTGTTCCCAGGCCGAAAGTCAAAAACACAGCACTACACCAGCTACTAAGAAGGAGAAAAAAAATGACTGCTACTGCTGAACCCAGGACAGTACTGATACGAGAGAGACAGCTGTCTTTTCAGTTCCCACTCTGTTAGAGACATTCTTGTTGCTTCAAAACGTGATCTGTTTAGTCAGTTAGTTGGGTAAGAGACAAACTGGACTATAAAAGCTATTGCTTATAATCTTGTATTTTCAAGAAGTTGCTTCCCAAGCCAAAGAGAAGCCCAACTAAATACTTTTGATTTTATTTCTATATTCTTCCCTTTGGCAGTCATCTAGCGCTACCCTGAATGCACAGTCAGTGTGCTGTTTCATGTAGTGATCCTTTGTTCAGTCTTGTAGTAACTTTGTAGCAGAAGTACACCACCCTGGCAAGGGGTCTAGTTTGATCAGTAACAGAAATCATTATTGTCATGTGTGTGTAATAGACCAGTTATACAGTTGTAACCAAGCTGGTGGTTTTTCTTTGTAAGGTTGAAGGCCTCTTTAGAAACAGGTGAGATCTTCAGGCATAGCTGCTGCTGTTGCAAATTTATAGTTTGCGTTATCCCCATAGAGCTTACAAAACTAGTTCCCAGGGGATTTTTCATGAATTTTGGGGAAAAAGAATCCCATTCAGTATTGAAGTAGGACACGTTTGTTTTCTGCACAGGCAGCTTTCTAGCTGTAACTAATAAGGAGACTGTCTCTGTTCTAAATACCTGCTTTTATGCTGATCACTGCTCACTTCTTTATTAAACGGCTAAAAGCCACAAAACTAGTTGGTGCCAGGATTGCCCACTGGTGTCTGGCCCTGCTGATGGAGTCGTTGTGTGTGTACAGGGTGGACGCAGTTGCTGTGAATGCTGTCCATTTTCGTTGAAGGGAGAAGTGTGGTTTCAAGTGTACAGGGCACAATTTGTGGGGGAGGGATATGTTAATGGCACAGTGGCAGTAGAAAGCAGGGCCTGGTGTGGGTGAAAGTAAAAAGGAAAATGCTTGGGGACATGAGCTCCAAATTGAGATGCTGGTGAACCTCAGGTTGAAGAAATATTTATTTTTTGCTTTACAGTAAATTCTTATTCCTTAGGCTGCTACTGTTTAATTATTTGACTGTTTATTACTTTTTAACTCACTTTTCCATTTTATACTTCAACTTAGCCACGGTGATGTAAATATTTGAGGTAGAATTAAGGGAAGAGCAGCTGTATAAATCCATTGCTTTTTTTCCACCTAGTTATCTAAGAAGGATTCTTTATTCTTTACCCTAGTCTCTGAGTGTGCTATGAAGTAGGCTCATGCTAAGATGTACATGTATTTCTCTGTTTTTAATTCCAGTTAAGCTGTGTCGGATGGATGTTGGAAAAAAGAATATTGCTTATTTTGGAAATAATGTATAAATAAAGTTTATTTTAAAAATGCTTATATGAAACAAAGAACAAAGATGTTCTTATGACAGTTAAGTAGCAAGTTATCTATATCTGAAGAAAGAGCATGAGGGTGTGTTTTGTAAAGGAAGCAGGTCCCAAGAGTTCTGAAACTGCATTGTTTGTGTAATAGAAGTAGAGAAATACATTTTGAGGGTGTATGGGTGTTGTGGTTTAAGCCTAGTTGTAAATTAGAAAAGCATGTAGCCTACTTGTTCCCCCCCCCACTCCCAGAGGGATGGGAAGGAGAATTGAAAGAATGTAACTCCCATGGGTTGAGATAAGAAGGGTTCAGAAACTAAGGTATAACACAAACCACTGCTGCTGCCACCAATAATAACAATGATAAGGGAAATAACAAGGGAAGAGAGTA
>WYDI02006096.1:0-13698 GCA_009867235.2 Psittacus erithacus | reverse complement strand
CGCGGCCTGCCCGCCGCACCTGCCCCGCCCGCGCCTCCCCCCCCCCTCCCCTCCCCTCCTCAACCGCCCCGGCCCGGCCCCGCCGGGCGCCACCGCCACCGCTAAACTTCGCGCGGCGCCGCCCGGCCTCCGCCACCACCGCCCCGCGGCGGGGGCAGGCGCAGGGGAGGCCCGGCGGGGAGGCCGAGCGCGTCCCGGCGGCGCGGAGCGGGACCCGGCCCCGGCCGCGCTCTCACCTTCCGGCTTGTTTTCGGCAGCCATTTCCCCTCCGCGCGCCACATCCTCCTCCGCCTCCTCGCGACCGGGACCCAGGCGCGCGCCGCCTCCTCCCGCTGCCGCCGCCGGGCCGGCCACCCCGCGCGCACGGCGCACACCCCGCGCCGCCCATTGGGGGAGCCGCCGCACTGACACCCGTGGCGGCCAATGGAGGCGAGCGGGAGGCGGGCGCTCGGAGGGGATGGGCGCGACTGACAGCGCGTCCCGCCAACCGGAGCGCGGCAGCGCTTTAGCGACACGCTGCGCAGCCACTGAGCGGCGGCGCCGGGACGAGGAGGAGGCGGGCTGCGCGCAGCGCGGGACTGACGGCCGCGGCCGCCACTCAGGAAGCTCTGCCGGGCGACTGACGGCCTCCGGCGCCAATCGCACCGCGCGCGACGCGGGACGCGCCGAATGACGCACGGCGCCGCCGGCGCCGGCAGCCAACGAGCGAGCGCCGCCCGCCGGAGTGACCGTGCGAGGGACCAATGGGAAGGGCGAGCCGGGCACCTCCGCCCCCCTGCCCTGTCCATTGGCTGCGGGCTGCCCCGGCGGGCGCACGCCCCCTCCGCGCCCTGTGACCCTAAACAAAGGCGGTGATTGGCGCGCCCGGCGGCCCGGCCGCCAATCCCCACGCGGGCTCCGCCCCCCGACCGGCGGGGCAGCCCCGCGGCGGAGCCGGGCCGGGACGAGCCGGAGCCCCCGCCGGGTTCCCCCGTGCTTCAGCGCTGCTCCGAAACCGGAGCCCTAGGTGGCGGGGGGCCTGACGCGGGGCTGAACGCGCCGCCCGAGGCTCGGTACGCGCTGGTGACCGCAACGAGAACAGAGGTGTACAGCCTGAGGAAGACTCACGGGTGATGGGCTGGCCCGTTGTGCGGAGCGCACCCGCTCGGGTGGTGGTGTGGGGTGCGAGGGGCTTCTAAAGAGTGGCTCGAGACCCAAGGGAATCGCTCCTGGCCGGCTCCCCCGGAGCCTTAAGGTCCCAGCACATTCCTTCGCACACAGAGCTCGTGTAACTGGACCACATCTAATGCCTGCGCCACGCAAATGAAGATCCAAGCGGTTGTCTCCTTTGATGTGTGTGACTAAACACCAAAAGGGATATTTTCCCTCCAATCCTCATGGGAGCAGAACTTGTTAAAGAAGACCTGTTTGCTAAGGACTAAGCCACTTCTGAGCCAAGACAAAAGAGGTGGAGGGTGATGGGGCTCTTCCAATGCAGAAGAAAGGAAAATTCCTTTTCCCTGTTTTCAGTGGCTGCTAATCTCATGCAGCGTGAAAGGCACATTGGAGGAGGCTCCAGAACGACAGGCTCCCGGCGGTCACACAGCTAATCCCGTATGCTCTGTCCTATAAACACACACAGGCATTAGTGCAGCTACAGGATCAAGAGACAATTGTTTTCCTTCAGCTGTTCAAGCTATGCTGGAAGCTCTTCCAGTTGCAAGGAGCCATCATCTTCTTGATGAGTTCTAGGGAATGTCTCTCCTTGGATATCCTTCAAAGATGCTGAGCAGACATGAAGTAACCTCACCATTGGCGCTCCTCACAGTTAGCATTATGGCAAAAAAGAAATACCAGTTGAAGATGGGAATCTCTGCAGTGAAGAGATAGAAGCTGATCTCCTGATGCAAGCATCAGACAGCAACTGCTGCCACAAACATCCTTCCCTCCTTTCCAGGGAGATAAGCACAACCCTCACTGCGTTACTCACTTACATGCTCTGGGAAGAGCCAACCAGAGACCTTCCGCATGGGCCAGACCATAAGATCACCCAGAAACACCATTAAGCTCAGATCAGTTGCGTGTGTACACAGTCCATCACTGTCCTCTCTGAGCAGTTCTCACTGGCTTCCATGGTTCATGAGAGCAACGAGGTCCATGTGCTCTGGCTGATGAGTTTCTGGGGCTGTTAAATGCTCCCCCAGCCCCTACAGCCTGGGGAAGGAGTATGGGGCAGCAGCAGCTCCACTTCCAGATTGAACACAGCCTCCCTTGGCTCTACAGCAGGGTGTGACCTGCTCTGTCAAGTGTCTTTGGGAGCACTGTCTGGCTTTCTAGATCCTTCTGATCCATGAAGAAGTTGAGAACATGCGGGATGAGGACAATGGCAGCGTTCTTAAGGGGCTACTGAAGTAGTGTATGAACTCTGCTCCATGCAGCTAATGAACTGCTTCTCTTCCCCAATATAAAACTTTCTACCAGGAGTAAAAAACAAAACCCTAACAAACTGAACCTTATGCACGTGAAACCATACATAATGTTAATGGTAGCATATAGGTGATTCTGGCAATGGGATCTGTGGAATATTATGGATGCTATTGGAACATAGATTGTTCATCAGGCGTGCCAGCAAAGTCCCAAATATTTTAATTCCTTGTGCAATAAAACGGTAAGAGAAACCATTTGAATTGAAGGGCTGCTGGTATCTTTGAAGTTTCCCAGCTCCTCACTGCTTAAAAATCAAAGGTCTGATCACTACTGAGGCAGAGAGATTCTGTGCGTGGGGGGTTCAGAATGAACTGGGTCCCTCTTACCTTTCCAGGGGCACACACACAGAGCTGCCACCAGCTGATAAGCAGCAAGGAAGAAGATGTGCCAGAGTCTCTGCAATGTGAATCATGAGGAGTGATAACAGCACATTGATAAAGGTGGTGCTCTTCCATGTCTGGGGTTCAGGGGCTTTTGTTAAGAGGTGAAATAAAAGAGTTCTTTAAAAAACAATCTCTTCATTGTCATTCCCCAGGAGCTGTGGCTCTGGTTTGGTTAAGTGGGTTAACGTGCCCATTTGGCCCACTTACTTATATGCAGGAGTAAAACTGTAAGGAATATATTCAAATGCCCTGTTACGGATATTCAGCAAATTACACATCCACCGTTGCTATGGTAAGCATCAAAAAGCAAAACAGTTCAGGCAGTTTTAATAGCAGTAATGACAAGGCTGGAACCCCGTTCCTTTGAATTGGTTGCACAGTCACTCCATGATTTAGAAGCAAGGAATGCCAAGTGTTTTCACAAAAATACTCTGAAAACTCTGAGTACAGATGCTTAAAGAATCTCTCACAATGACAGAAATGAAAATGGTTTTGTCCTTTCCTCTCGCCACTTACAAAATCATGAGCTGTTTCTCCTAGGAATCAGCCCAAGACTTAACGAAGTCAATGTGCACATAACCCCAGCATTACTGCACAACATCTCACTGCCCTTGAGAAGGGCAGTTGCCAATCTCCAGATTCACCAGAACCAGGTAAACATCCCAAAAGACACATTTCTTCCAAAAGGTTCTCCAGAGACATGTATTCTGTGGAATATTATGGATGTTATTTCAACATGGACTTTTCATCAAGCATGCCACCAAAGTCCTAATGTAGGTCTCTGCCACCTACATAACTTGCCCAGAATGATGTGTGGAAGTTGAAGACGACGTGACCAGGAACTAAAGGTACTGGGTTATTCTCAGAACAAATGAAGCTCTATACTATCCTAGTAGGAGGCTGAACTCATTCATCTTCCATATCCCAGGCTTCAGATCCGTTCTTCTCCCTGCTCCTGTTGCCGTTCCAAGCCCATTTATTTCCCTCCGAAACAGAAACGCCGCATTCAGAATTATCTCCGGCAAAACTCTGTTGGCTGCAGGGAATTCACACCAGACTAAGCTGAAGCGTAACTCCAGAGCTGATGCCATTTTAATGGCCCCTGGAGGAAAGATGTTTTTGCTGTGCAAAGCCTCATAAAGTTTTTGGAGGTACTGAAGCCAGTGGTCCTAACAGAAACACTGTATTTACCTGTTAAACCAGGCACAAGGGCAAGCATGCTTTGTTCCTCTACACTGGCACCAACTCCAAAGGGAAGCAGACACCTGCTTTGGGGGGTTGCTGTGCTAGAGCCCCATTTACTCCAGTACCACATCCAACAGCTTCAGAACTGACTTAGGAGACACCAAGCTTCAGCACATTGCTGCAGATCTGTGTCCTCAGTCCTTTATTTCCCTATGAGGACAAGCCAGGTTCTGTCTTCACTTTGGTTCATGCTCTAAGCACCCTGGTGGCACTAAGAAAATAACAATTACTTTGCTCTAATATACACCCATAAACCAGTTAGAGAAGAAGAAAACTGAAATATGAGGTAAATTAAAGCTTCCAACTAAGGGGATTTACCAGTAAATCACCACAGAATTCACATAATCTGCAGCAACTTTCTCCAATTCATTTGGATTATCTATTAGAAACTCTGTCTCAAAAATTAAAGAAAATGTCTATTGACCATTATATCAAATTCTAATTTTAGCCAGGAAAAAAAAAGAATAATTAGGCTGTGATTTACTCTGGTAGTCAACTTACATTAACAATATTCCCCCCCCCCCTTTATGCAATTCTGGCAGAATCAGATAATATATACAGTGCACATAAATGCTGGGCTCGATTTAGTAAAGACAATTTCCTACAGTATATTCAGGACATTTCTTTTTACTTTCTGGTATAAGACAATCCAGTTATTCAGTTTAAAGAGGTAATGTGATTGTCATCCATGGTAGCCCAACTTATAACTTTAGTGCAGTCTTCAGTACAGTACATGGAAGGGCTGGTTTTTATCTATCTTTTTTAAGCTGTGATCATCCTATCATGAGCTGTATCGCCTGGCTCCTGCTCTCTGGGAATGCTTTCTCCCCCACAACCTGACCTCTCTGCCCAGAAATGCTACTCCACAACAAGGACGGCACCAGCTCATTAAACGCCACCAACAGCGAACACAGAAACCCACACAGCGGCCAACAGCACTCCAGGAAAATGCCATTGTCTGCGATTACCATTCTACCCTCAGCACGTAGGAGCCAGAGCAATCTCCAGGTTAGTTTGACATCAGATCTCCAGTGAGAGCTGAAGCAAATAGTAACAGAAAAGTACATTGAAGTCTGAGATCCCTAAAGGTATGCTTCTAAATTTCTGTTCCTACTTTTAAAAAAGTATCTTTTCCAGCGTACTTAACTCCTCTGAAATTGGACTGCTGTCTATATTAACTGAATAAATACGGATCTAGGAGCCTGATTTTAGTCATCAAGGTATGAAAATGTCACCCTCAGGCACTGCAAACAGAAGAATGAGTAATGGAAGACAATGAATGGATGCTGTTAGCAGCAGCAGAGGTGTTCAAAGCCATGTAGATTCAGGAACTGGAAGCCAGAGGCAAACTGAAGTGAGTCAGTCTGCTCCAGAGGAAGTGCTGACACAGCCCAACAGCCTGTCCTGGAGTTCCCAAACCACATCCTGGTTCACATACTCCTGTGATCTATTTTACGACCAGCAAATGAAGCACCACTAACAAACAAGAGCACTCGTGCTTCCACAGAGCATCACTGTGGAAAGCATTGTTTCCAGTCTGTAAAGGGCTCCACCACACTACAGCTTCATGAGAAGGAACTGACTTTTTCATCACTATTTAAGATTAGATAAAACCAATGGAAGTGTAATCCCAGTACCAACAGCTAGACTCGTGCTTTGCTTGCAGGGGCACCATGGCAATGCAGCTGCTCCAGTTCTCTCCTGGGTGTCAGCTCAGTGCCTTGTTACGCAAAACTTTTTCTTCCTTGTCATCGATACACAGCAGTCCTTAGGAACAAAAATGATCGGTTTAATATCTTCTCAGTAGTTTTAGCTACAGAGCTGGGATTTCTTTCTAGATTTGCCTTAACCTTGTCCAACCATGAAAACTACTCTTTCCCATATGACCCAGGAGAGCTGCACAAACAGCACATGCAGCAAACACACAGGAACACCCAAACTATCCTTAGATGGTTTCATTTGTAAGTTCTTGACTTTCCTCTAAACTTCCTCCCCTTAAGGCCAGGCACAGTAATACTTTTTTTCCCCTCAAGTGGAGTAAATCAGTTCCTACATTTCAAGCAGCAGAGTGAAAATTAAGATGTGAAGGAGTACAGATCATGAAAAAGCCCTATTATTCAACAACAATACAATCTGCAGCTGCTAAGACAGGCATAACAATCATTTACAGTACCAACAGCGTGAAATGTGAAGTATTTCAGCCTGGGACAGCACGAAGGTAAAACCAGGCAGGTAATCCTGTCAGAACTGCAGAACAGGGGCAAGGACAGACCATCCCTACACCAATTACCCTTTTCACTGCACTATGAACTGGAATAAGTCCTCACCAAGCATCATTTCTGGTATTAAATGATAGCAAATCACTTTGATTTAAATACAGTGTCTGTATTTAATGTTTATCTAAAGGGCTATTTCTGCCAAAAAGCCCTCACCATGCACTGAGCAACACTACAGCACCACCCAAGATTAGATACGTACTACCAACTCACCTATAGTAACCACAAAATGCAGCTTAAAATAACTCCCACTGACTCCTTAAGAGTGGGAGACACATTCAAAATTAGCAAGTGCTCCTAAAGAAAAGAACTATGCATAAAATTACTTCTTTTTAGCTGGGAAGAAAACTATTAATACTGGAATTAGCTTTTATACTTGCCATGATGTCTTTCAGCTCCCATCTCTGAATAAACAGTAAAACTCGTGACCTAGTGTTGCACAACGCCAATTTTTATAACACCTCTTCCTGCTTAAAAGAAAAATTAAGTATATTTCCAATAATATTAAAACTAGAAGCTAATCCTGCTGTAGGATTACCCATTGGTCAACACCAGCTAGAACTATAAAGAGTACACAGATCTTGGATGCAGAAATTAGCACAGGATCATTGGAACTGGGCACTCACCTGGATGACAAGCCTGAGGAGCATGTTTCAGACGTGCATCTGCAGGGTCTGAAGTAAATGCACTTCTGGTGCATGCTGCATTAAGCCCTTACAGTTAAGCTGGAAGTCAGGGGAATGAAGTTATACCCCCAACCTCAAGCACCCATCACAGCCCAAACAGCTGCAGTTTGCATGAATGACAAGAAGGTTTCAGTGCCATAGTGGCATCAGCTCCATACAATGGCCAATGTTACATGACACAGTCGTGGTTCCAACCACATCTCCTCCAGCTGCCATCCCTCTGACACCAAGGTCAAGATCTGCAAATACAATGACTAAGAAATTTTGTCTGATAAACCACTTATAGCAAAGGAGTGATACTGAATTTTAAGATCAAAGCATGTGAGCGATTCACCTTCCTCTCCTGTTTGCTTGCAAGATGAAGACTAAACACAAACGTAATATTAGGTGCTTTGAAAAGCTCCACTTGCATTTGAGAATTTGCATCAAGTGCTACAATCCTGGATGACAGGATGTGACTCTCAGCTAAGTACCCTCTTCTGCTAGCTCAAGAGTTCTGTCTACCAGACCATGGCACCTGAATCACTCCCAGGGCACTAACTCCTACTGCTGCCACCGCTCACTCACTCTGGCAAGCTGGAGCATTAGCAGGACACCAAGCAAAACAGAGCAGGCATTTCCCAGGGCTCCCCCGCCACTGAAACCTGAACACTGACAGGACTGAGACAAAACAAATCCCCCCAAGCCAGTCTAATAGGCAACTGTCTGTCCTCGGGGTCATATAAAATACCACATGCTGGAGGGAAGAAGAAAGAGCGAGGAACTGGCAGCGCCTACAGCAGTGATTGTGCTGATGCCAAATCTGGTCCTATCTGCATGTTCCAGGCACTGCTGAGCAGGCAGCACGTGCTGCGGGTGCCGCGTTGGCAACAGTGATGCTCAGCACAGCTCGTGGCCACCGGCCACCTTAAAGCAACAGCACCACACCACAATCCCTGGGCTAACCTTCAGTGGCACCAACATAACCCAGCATGGACACAGAGCTCTAACACACAGCTCCCTGCTGCCATTGCTACCAGTGGGCGGGAGGAACTGGGAATGCTGCAAGCTCTGGGGAACCAGCACGACCATGAGGACACACAGCTCCCTGCCAACGCTGACTGTACTCCAGTTTTAGCAACCTTACAGCTTTCCAGATTGATGGGGAAGGATTTCAAAACACAAAGAGCGTAACAGATTTACACCCGAGTTTACAGAAATAGCTCAATAACACACATGCAGAAAAATAAGGAACAAAACTATCAGAACCCCAAAATATGGATTGACAGCAGCAGAAATTTGCTAAGCACTATTTTAAGTATGCTTGGATCTTCAGCTTTGGTGTTATTAAGCTAAAAATGGTATCAATTCATTGTGTTGTATTTTATCTGTATGAGAGCTTATACCAGTTACAACCACCTCAAAAAACAATCACTATTTCATGTTATTTACACAATAATTCAAACATGGGCACATTTCCCAAAGGACAAAGGAGAAATCACAACTCTTTCACCAAGACAGTTGAACCTGTGTTCCTCTCCTGGGACATGTGGCCTAAACCTAACAAGGATTTGAGGGCGTCCTGTAGCATGCAGAGCAGCTCCTTATGGCAACAATAGGAAAGTATTTCACATCCAGCAGAACAGAACTGATATCTGTCTGTCAACCAGTCACACCTTACCCACCTTTCACACCTCTTCCTGCTCCTACTACTAACAAGATCTTTCCCTTGCCACAGAAATGCCCTCTGTCCCTATAGCTGCTGCACGGAAGAGCCAAGGGGCAGGGAACAACCCACAGACTGCAACCAGGAACACTTTCAAGGGCAGTTTGCTTTTGACTTTTGGGGCATTAAAGTCAGTCTTCCACAAACAAGCACGAAGATATCCCAAGGAGAGCTATGCTATTAATGAGGATTTTCTTGCTGCTTGTCAGTGGCTTCAGCTACTTCTGCTGCCACTGGATGAGTAGCAAAGTGAGTGAGCAGCAAAGGCCTTTCTAACGCAACGGCTCTCTGCAGGTGTGATTAAATCTGCCTCTTACTTCCCCAAGTCCCCAAGTGGACAATCATGCCTCAGTTACAGAGATAATTTCTCAGAATGAAAGAGCCAATAAGCACCGATTCCTCTGGGCATCTCAACAGCATTAACACAAAATGCAGTAAAAGGCATCAGAGTAGCAGAAAGCAATTCAGACCTCGTGGAGGCAACCTGATCACTGCACACTTCAAATGCTGCTGCCACACAGGCTTCAGGCACAACACGGTACAAGAAAACATGTCCCTGAACCATCACCTCGGGGCAATGGCCTTGGCTGCACCTGAGCAGGATAAGTGCATCTTCCCCTGCTCTCTTCGTTCTCATCATCACACACAGGAGCAGAGCCTGGCACAACTGCCAGGCCAGGCGGGTGCATGCAGGGACACACTGGAACATATGAGTCCCACAGGGGTTCTGGGTACAGACCCAAGCACAGCGCGTATGGGTCAGGAGTGAGGGGCATCACTGGGATTTCATGCAAAACAGAAGAGAGGGAAGTTAGGGAACTCAGCTCAGATTTGAGGGGGTGCCCTCTGCTTCCCAAAGGGAGATACCGCATGAAGTCCCACAGGAAGGCTCCAAAATGCACTCAATTAGCTGTTCCTTTTACCTTTTTGCTCTACCCAGCATTTCTTCAAGAGCACTGTCATCTCTGGCTTTGGCATCCTACTCATCATCTATGAATTCATGTTGCCGTTTCCTCCCTGAAAGGAAAAAGTCCCATAGTCAGTCATTTGCTGCACTGAGGAAAGGACAAATTTGACAGAGTATTTCTGCCACTGTTCAAGTTCAAAGACCACTGCTCCTTGACCAGCACTGCGAGTTGTGTGCTCTGCTACAGTGTCACTCATCAGAAACCAATCAGCCTGTGTTGACTCCAGAAACTTACCCCAAATTTACCTGTAAGCAGCGGAAAAGCTCAGACCTGCCTGGAGAGAAAGAGCAGGGCAGTGACTCCCCCACAGTGAAAATATTCCCAGCAACAACAAGAGGCACTTGTGCCAAGCCAACATCTTTATTTGATTTTAAAACATTCTGGAAGCATCAATCCATATGGGAAAGAAGGAATACAACACAGAGAGCATGCCTGATGCTAGGGAATCCTTCATTCCATATATCACACGAACCAAATTAAAAATAAAACTAAACACAAGTGTACAAAGCAGAGACAAAAAAAAAAATCAATTTTCTCAGAGATAACATGAGGGACTCCCACAGGAGCTGGCAAATTCTGGAAGAGAGAAAGAGATTATATTTTATGGGAAGAGATTCAATAACCATTCTTCTCCCATAAAGCTGCTGATGGAGGATTGTCACTGCTCCATAGACACACTGTGCACATTTCAGGACAACAGTAACAGAAAATCAATAGCATCTTTTATACGTGAAAAGACATTATCTCTATGGACTCCTAGTACTAACAAATGGGACCAAGACGACCTCTGCTAAAATTCAGCAGTGGGCATCAATCTGGCTATGAAGAAGGGCAGTGAATGGAACCAAACATTGGGTTTCGGTTACATGAATGTAACCAAACATTGGGTAAAGGGCCCCTAAGTAACACTGACCCCCCAGCACACTCTCCTCTGGTCATTAGAAGGCAGGAGCTCCCTCAGGTGCTAATGTGACAGCTTGGACCAGCTCGGCTCAATTTATCGCACTCACCCGTTTTCCCCTCCATTGAGCTGAGACAGAACTAAAGTTAACATAAGCAAGAAAACACTCTGTGTGGGGGTAATATTCCAGCCATGACTACATGATTACAGCTACTAAGGAAATCTGCTGAATGAGGCCGCTCACACCACACAAGGGAAAACTATTTACCATCCTGCTCAGAGGAAAGATTTGGGAGATGGAAGGGCTCACTGGTACCTCTAGCTCTAAAGCAGCAAAACTGATTCTGGGGCACCTCTGCCCCTTGCCAGTACCCTGGAGAAACACAACACTGATGTTTTCTGCAGCTTTAAACAACTTTTAGCTCCCAAACTGGTTTTCCGGACAGGAACAGTGACGGCTCTGCCCCTTTCTCACCCCACGGCGCTGCTCACTTCCCTAAGCTCAGAAACACTGGGACTCCACGTGCACCCTTCCAATGCATCCAGTCGCTTTCCAATGAAACCAGGATCTGCTTCCTTCATCACAAGGATCCCAGCACAGCACCATACCACTTTATTGTGCCGCGTGAGGACTCTGTGAGTAGCAATGACAGCAAAAGGAATGCTCACCCTGAACCAAACCTGGCAAATCAGTAAAGCACAAACAAGTACCTCTCTTTTCTCCTTTCTTTTTTTCCCCCCACATTGCTCTTTGCCACGGATGTTACATTTCCACTGGTAAATGTAAAGTTCTCTCTACATGCTTAGAAAGCACAGTTCATATTTAGCTCCCTAAAATCGTATTTCCCTCCTGTAGCTCCCTGCCAAGATCCGTGGACCGTTCCCAAAAGTCTCCCCTGGATCCTTGGTGGTGCACATCGAACAGCGGCCAGAGCTGGCAGTGAGTGCTGCAGCAGGAGAGGGATCCAGTAACACTGCCACAGTCCCCTGAGGGCCACACAGCTCCTGAATCCCACCAGGATCCCATCAGACAGACCATATGTAGATGGTTTCCCAGCTCCTGTGTTCTCAGGCCTCCACCTCACTGCGAGCACAGAGGAACTTCTGTAACGTGATCAATACTTCCATGTTAACTACACTCAGATTGGAAAACAACTTATTAAATATTAAACCACTCCTATTTTCAAACAAAAGTTACATGAAGCTCAAATCTAAAACAGATCAGCTGAGCGTCGGGATGGGAAAATACCTCTTCAGCTTCACTCCATACAGCATACTGGTGTTAGTGAGAGGTCCTCAACTGCTGCTCCTTTCAGACAGCAGTACTCCAAAATCACCAGCATCCCCTACACAAGCATCACATCCAGACACTGGGGAACATCCCCCCTCCAGCTTTATTTTAAAGCCAGGAAAGGCTTTAACTCCTTATGGCAGCAACAAAGCCAATAAACACACAGAGACCTGCTAGCGTGCTCCGTAAGGAGGCACAGACCGGGAACTCCTACTAGCCACTGCTCGCCACACTTTGGGGCATTTCCCTCCGTTTCTCTATTGGACACGACTAGCCGAGTGCCCTCTCGTGGTGAACCCACCGCCAAGACCGCGTTCTTGGAGCACAAACCCTGCGGCCACGTTCTCTGCGGTGAAACGCCAAAGCAGCTCCATTTCCCCAGGTGCCAAACGAGCCCTGAACCTGAGGCGGGGGCCTTGCTCCCGGCCAGCGCGCTCCACAGGGCTGAGCTAGCCCGTGCAACCCTGATCTGACCGGACAACACTGCATGGGACTCTGCGAGTCACGCTGTGAGAGCCGGGAGCTGCTCATGGGACCGAGACACAGCACGGCTCGGGGAATCACCCACGGTTGTGACGGGCAGCGCCTGCAGCGCCCCAGCAACGCGGGAAAGGGCCCCTCACCCAGGCAGGCCGCCCGCCCCCCCCACCCGGGACAGAGGCGCTGAGGGGCAGGAAAGACACCCCAGTGCGCGGCAAACAGCCCCGCTCCCGACGGGAGACCGGACCCATCGGCCCCGCGCGGCTCCTGCAGCCGCAGCGGACCTGGGCCGAGCGGATCCTGGCCGAGCCGAGCCGGGCCGGGCCGAGCCAAGAGCCGAGCCCCGCCGAGCACTCACCGCGCGTCCCGCGCCCACCGCCGCCTCGCCTCACGGCGCTCCGGGCAGGACCTGTCCGCGCATGCGCAAACATCGCAGCGCGCCCGAGCGCATGTGCAAGCTCTCTCAATCCTCCGCGCCGCTGGGGGGCGCGGCAGCGCCGCTCTCCCGCCGCTGAGCACGTCGAGCCGCGCTAGCGGCGTGAGGTGAGAGGTCGGGAAGATGGCGGCGGCCTTGGCCGAGGAGGCGCCGGACAACGAGGACTACTACGCGCTGCTCAACGTGCGGCGGGAGGTGCGGCGGGGCCTGGAGGCGGGGCACCGCCGCGACCGGGGCCGGGGCGGTGCGGGGCAGCGCGGGCCGTGACCCCCGTGCCCGCGGGGCAGGCCGGGCCGCGTCCTCAGCGCGTCCCTCTGGCGGGTGGCAGCGGGCGTGAGGCGGCCCCGGTTTGGTGCTCGTCGCGCTCCCGGTGGCTCGGAGGGAGCCTGGTCCGTGCAGGACACTGCTGTCTCTTGGCCTTCGCGGTTTGTTCGGTGCCGTGTGCGCCTTCCGAATGCCCCAGACTGGAAGTACCCGCAGAACAGCGGGAGGATGCGGGGTCCTCAGTGTGGCTGAGATTAAATGAGATGTGAACTGGTGCAGCTCCGTTGTACTGGAGGTGTTTGGCTGTTAGGAGTAATTATTGTTTTAATAGCAGTACTTAAAATGCCAGCTGAATGTATAAAACGTGTATTGTATATGTATTAATATATTGATATGTATCAATAGTTCATTCTGTTGAATGCAAGAGCTCTCTATATTTGTGTATATATGTGTATATATATGTGCTGTGTGCATAAACAGACTTCACTTTTCCAGCATGTCAGACTAGATATTAACAAGGGGAATGGCTTTAACCTGCCAGAGGGGAGACTGAGATGAGCTCTTAGGCAGAAGCTCTTCCCTGGCAGGGTGCTGAGG